>JADBJO010010930.1:7500-10000 GCA_016801955.1 Conus betulinus
CCATTATCCATCCCCCCCCCCCCCCCTCCTTCTCGTTTTCTTTCCTCTCCTTGACCCTCCCCCAACTCCACACCCTTCCTCCAACCCCCATCCCCCACCCACCCACCCCCACCCCCCCACCCCCCACCCTGCATCACGCCTCTTCCACTCTGGAGAAAAAATGCATAGTTTCTGTTAGTAAGTCCGGGTGAGTATTCCTTTTCCCATCACAATGTGGATATGGATGAGAACTCCTATCGAGTTAATGCCCACAGAATGACTGTGGCTCTCGACATGATTACGAGGATAATCACTCGTTTTGCTCTGGCATTGCAGGGTGCTAGAATTTCATTAGTATTACATCGTGGCTACAACGAAGGCAGGAAACAAACAAAAGACAGGGAAGTGCAGAACTCGGAGTGATAGAGAAGATGGTGGTGCAGATGAAACAGATGTTCTTGATTCATACAACATAATGTGTTGTGACTGAAACGGGACACAGGAAATGTACAAGGAAGAGCAAAGCGCCCTCAGGCGGGGGATGCTCTGTCACTGTGGCGCCACCTCTCAGCAATCACTGTCATCTGTAGGGAGCTTAGTGGGTAGTGCCCTGTGTGTGCTGGACCAAGAATCACCGAACACCAACTTAACGACACGATAGCAGTGTGTTGGTGGCGATCAGCTGTCCGCAAAGGTGCAGAGACCTGTGAAAGCAACACAATTGCTGCAGCTGAGCAGCGCAGCATGATCAGGAAGACCAGTGTCAACAGATCTACAGCTGCTGCCACCATCCCCTGTCCGTACTGTGATAGATCTTTCCGGGCGCAGATCGGCCTGACCAGTCATCTACGCACTCACCCCCGATCCCAGGATGACTGGATGGTCTTCGTCGTCTCGACGGACAACAATAACGGTGTGTTGTCCTATGACGAATTGATTACTTGGCTGCTTGGGGATTGTTGTAGTTTGTGTACGGTCGAAAGAAACTGGGCTGGCACTATTTTTGAGGAAGCGGAATGAGAAGGGCGGGAATAAGGCCACCCAGGGCGATGACCAGGTCAGTCCTGACCGATGAAGACAAAGGAATGAAGATGACGGGAGAACAAGGGAAATCATGGAGGAGCAAAGGAGGAGACACACGCACTGAAAGATCACAGCAGCATAACATTTCATAAAGTCAAAAAATCGATAGGGAGTGGGAGGATTGGAGTGTGTGTGTGCGTGTGTGTGTGTGTGTGTGTGTGTGTGTGTGTGTGTGTGTGTGTGTGTGTGTGACGGAACCGTCTGTCTGTCACTTTGACGTAGACAGACATTTGGCATGACCTGACGTAGACAGACAAAGCCTGAGACAGCTGGCACGACCTGATAATGTTTTTTTTTTTCTTTCGAGAGAGAGAGAGAGAGAAATGTGGACATGGACATTACCGTTAGAGGCCAACGTCTAGCTAGAGATCAGCCGCTGTCAATGCTGGCCTGTCACCGAGCAATGTCTGGCCCTGATAGGTCACCCAGGACCTGAATGACATGGAGCAACAGCGTTTGTGGACGCAGTCCCTCACCTATCAAGTTACAGTCCCACACCTATCAAGTAACAGTCCCACACCTATCAAGTCACAGTCCCACACCTATCAAGCACACCCCGACTCTTATTGGCACAGGTCTAGGGGCAGCAGCTCGAAGGAACGTGGATAATGATATTGATTAGTATCTGTGAGGAGACGAAACCCCGTACATAGCGTCTTAAGGAACCCACGGTAGAAGGCAGGTTCTCCTTACAAAGTGCTGAGGACAAATCAGGGCAACACAAATACCCCCAGGCACATGAATCATTGCTGACACCGCACTTTTGGCGACGGTCTCTCCTCCACCAGAGGTACATCCGGATGTTCTGACAGGGAAATGTGCTGTGATGGTAAGTTATACCTTACTGTAGGACACAATGCATTCCAATGCAACGTAACACAATTTAGGACAATGCAATCCCATGAAACCTGCCACAGAATACATTGTGCAGCAGCCCATGTATAGACTCGGGGGGTGTTAGTGATGACTTTCGATCTGACATCCCGTAGGACACCATTCCTAAGACACTTGCTGACGTTGATGATTCTTATGTCGCTGAAAAGAACGTTCCCCTCTCGAGTGGATACCCCCTCCACCCCAGATTCCCGCCGCCCTCGTTTCTCCCCTCACCCAAAGAAAGTTCGGTTCCAATAAATGTCAGCACACCGAACATTTCAACAATGCACGCACAGGGGTAAAAAAAAGTTGAGGTGAGCACGAGTGCCGATCAGGGACAGACACAAAAACCCAAAAACAGTTAAACTTCATCAAGGAAGGAAGAGGATCTTGCCGATGATGTTGTTGGATCCAATTTAAGGTCTGAGATTGCGGGCGACGGTGATCTCGACGTCTCTATTTAAACGCATCTGTGCATCACCCACACCCAAAAGATACCATGTCATGCACTCCAGTTTTGTATCCAGACTTGTGTTCAGCTGAACCTTATATGATGAACTTT
>JADBJO010010930.1:12500-15000 GCA_016801955.1 Conus betulinus
AGAAACCAAAGCGTCCACGCAGTCCCCGCCAGCATTGATCCACCGCCCCAGTGACTGGGACTTATGCCAGCTACTGATGACACGTTGAAACCGTCGCTAGTTCACGTGATTACCTTTTTCCCATACGGTGTTGTAGGGAGAACTCCAAACTGTTGGCGAATGATGTATGGAAAGCTGTCAGATGTCTGGTAAAGGACAGGGTAGAGATGACAGATCCGAGAATAAGTATTGGACCAGGACAGCTGAGTTTTTACTTTGACACTGTCGCTGTTTGTTGCTTCATGTTACTTATTATGTTCAAAATTCGGTGCTGAGCAGTAAGTCTTTGATGTTCAGCAAAGAGGTTTGTTATTGTCGTGTTCCATAGTACAAAGAAAACGTAAAGCCTATATTTTTGCACAGACCTACCATTACTTCCCACTGTGTTCCATATTTCTATGTTTTTGTGATCTGCCAGTCTGTCTGTCTGTCTGTCTGTCTGTCTCTCTCTCTCTCTCTCTCTCTCTCTCTCTCTCTCTTAAACGCTAATATATTCCACAGTGTATGACCATTTTCTTCCTTTGCACTAGTCTAACAAATCTTGCGTCAAAGGCATATAATAAAAAAAAAGCTAGCGTGAATCCTAGCCTGTAAGATTATACATGTCTGACTCTGCTTAGCTCAAAAGAACCCTATAGTGAAAAGGAATAAATCAAAAACCTCCAAATTCATTTCATACACTTTCATCTCAAACAGAAATTATGTTCACTAACTTCAACAAACATGCAAATATGTAAAGACATACTCGCTGCCATCTGTGAGATGGTTGAACATACATCGTTGGACATTGAGCCCAGTCACCCGAATGACCAGTTCTCTCCCCTGGCAGCAAACAGGCATCAGTTTTAGTACCAGATCTAAGCATCATACTGACGATGCTAATAGCAATAAAACCACATGAGTGGAATCGGACGATTATTTAGGATGTCAGTGACCACCCATTAACGCCACTTGCTGTGCCAGCAGCTGACAGCTAATACTGATGAAGTACTGACAAATGGTTTTGCTCCTAAGTCATGGCCATATCCGGCTCAAGATCCATAACTATGATGATCACAAGATGGGTGTGGGATAAAAGGCAAGTGGACAGGAAGGCAAAGAACGAGAACGATTGGTGCAGAAGTCAGGGCCCTAATCCCTAAAACAACTTAACGAGCAAAAGGTGAACGTCTGTCCCCATTTTTCATTATTGCCCGTTACAGGCACAAGGCTGACGATGTTATTATCTCCATGTAATTACATGTCTGTCTGGAGTGTACTCCGATAATCGTAGCAGAGAATTCGCCATGATGGACACTGACAGGATTCCCGGAAGTCTGTGGAAATGCCGACTGGCCAGCGGTCAGCAGAAGAGCCGTGACATGGAGGGGACGGCTCTGCACTCTGTGACGTCAGTTCTGGAAAACGGTCACTGATCTAACGGGAAGCATCGTCCCGGATATTTTTTCATACTGTCTTGCTCTGGAAATTGCTCTCTCTCTCTCTCTCTCTCTCTCTCCTCTCTCTCTCTCTCTCTCTCTCTCTCTCTCTCTCTCTCTCTCTCCTCTCTTCCCGTTGGCCAAAAAAGTGTGACCATCCATTAAGGCAAGAAATGGTGTTCTGTTTATCCACAGAACTGAGCTAGCAGGTGAAATCCCGTGAACATTTTCAAACCAACTACTCATTTAAAAAAATTGCTATCCAAACATTGTATTTCCTAACCCAGCTAACCATAAAAGAAGTTAAACTAGGGAGACGGCCAGCCCAAATACCATCTTTACTTCAAAGTAACCATAAAAGAAGTCAAAATAGGGAAACGGCCAGCCCAAATACCATCCTTACTTCAAAGTACTCTTAACAAGAGATGTTAATACCGATGACGCACTTCAGTGCGAAGATGATGTAGAGGAAGAAATAATTTAAACCGTCCATCTCCATAGACGAAGTGATGTTTTGCCATTCGGAAAATTAAAAATCGTAACGCTGCTGGGCCGGACGGTATTACTGGTGAGAGTTTTTTAAAAGTTAGTTGTAAATCGGAAATCGTTTTTGGATTTTCTTGTTAGATTTATGAATTCACTTTTTGACGGTGGCACTTACCCAGAGCAGTGGACCGAATCAATTGTTCTTCCCATCTATAAAAAGGGTAGCGTAAACAATCCTGACAACTATCGAGGTATTTCTCTATGTGATGTAACTAGTAAGATATACAGTACTATTATAAATCGTCGACTGCAGGAATGGGTGGAAGAAAACAATCTTAAAGGCGAATATCATGCTGCTTTTTAAGCGTAATTATTCCACAGTAGATCATATGTTTACTCTGATGGCCTTTGTTCAAAAGCCGTTTTCTTTTCGCAAATTATATATTGCTTTCATTGATTTTGAGAAAGCCTTTGATTCTATAAACAGCAGTATATTTTATGGACTATTCTACTAAAAAAAAAAAAAAAGAAAAAGAAAAAAACCGGGGTCCGAGGGA
>JADBJO010010930.1:25000-27500 GCA_016801955.1 Conus betulinus
TGCCACCAAGACACACGAACAAAGGGGTCGCCGCTAGCTGAGGTCTCTCAACGCATTTTCAGCGGGAAGTGAGGAAGCCTGTCCATAGCTGCTTCGCTCTTCAAATACACCGATGCAAGGTAGCATTGTATGACTTCAAATACACCGATGCAAGCCAGGACTGCAGGACTCTTCAAATACATCGATGCAAGCTAGGATTGCATGACTCTTCAAAACCACCGATGCAAGCTAGGATTGCATGACTCTTCAAATACACAGATGCAACCCAGGATTGCATGACTCTTCAAATACACCGATGCAAGCCAGGATTGCATGACTCTTCAAATACACCGACGCAAGCTAGGATTGCATGACTCTTCAAATACACCGATGCAAGCTAGGAATGCATGGGTTTCAGCAAGTTACCGAAGGGTGCCATGGAGTACAGGATCTTCGAAGCGAGTGACTCCTGTTCTGGATGCTGTCTCACCCCAAAGGAGGCTCCAGCACGGGGACGTGAGTTGGCTAGTGGCACTGATTTCCAGCGTACACCTCAGCCTCAACTCGACACCCTCCCCCCCCCCCCCCCCCCCCCCCCCCCCGACACTCAGACTGCCTCACGTGGTCTGTCTGATTGTCAAGACACCAGATCTTAAACGCCTCTCCTTAAACGAATGTGTCCCCACCAATCGTGTCATTCTTCCAGTGTCAGCTGAAGGCAGGAACTGTCACATGTTGCAGGCCCCTTGTTTTCTGGGATCCGTCATCACGGCCAGACGTTCTTTAAACTGCAATATACATTCCATTGTACTATCAGCACCTCCCCCACCCCCCTTCCCCCACCCCCACCCCCAAAAAAAAAAAAAAAAAAACACTATTAACACACATATCTCAAATGTCTTTTTCACAATAGTTTTGCAACTGGGACTGAGCAATAACCAAAGCAATATAAAAAAAGCAAGGGTTATTTACCACACTATCAACATGTCAGAATTGTTTTATAAAAATATTCTTCTCCTTATAAGCTGGGGTTAGTATAGGGCATTCAAATAAAAAAGATAACGAATTGAGATATTCTCCTGACATATACACGCTATGCCTCGTGAATATTTTGTATACCATGTATGTAACCGTAATTTATGAATTAATCTGGCTAGATACCTTGGACATGATGGCAGAACGAATAATTTCTCATTAAGATGTTTCTTCCGCATATTCTTTTCCAGTCGCTGGATCAATTCATGCGGAGAAACGTTTACGACTTTGTTGAAGGGTGTTTCAGAAATTGTACAAGCTCCCTGCTTTGCCAATTTGACGTTGGGTCTGGAGTCTCCCCCATCCACCAGGCCATGGAAGCAGATCCTCTCCACCCACAGAGTCTTCTGTGAAGAAGTAATCACAAGGACCACCAATGGTCTCACCTAATACCAGCTGCACGCAAGGGGCAGAGAGGGATTTTAAAGACAGACGGAGAGGCGTGGATGTGCTGACCTTTTCCACACGGTTTCAGTCCTCAGGTGTGTCTGCTTTGATTCAGCAGTCATCGTTTGGTTCCGTTTCACCACTTGCTCCAGTGAGTGAGTGGTCGGGCGCATGAGAGGATGAGCACACATGCCTCTCTCTCTCTCTCTCTCTCTCTCTCTCTCTCTCTCTCTCTCTCTCTCTCTCGTCTCTCTCTCTGTGTGTGTGTGTGTGTGTGTGTGTGGTGTTGTGTGTGTGTGTGTGTGTGTGTGTGTGTGTGTGTGTGTGTGCGCGCGCGCGCGCGTGCTCTGCGTGCGTGCTGTTCTTCAGATTAGCATCTTCTCACTGAAAATGATGTTAGACGAGGAAGCGTTTATTTAAGAAAAAGGCGCAAGCACGCACTTGAGTGTGTGTGTGTGTGTGTGTGTGTGTGTGTGTGTGTGTGTGTGTGTGTGTGTGTGTGTGTGTGTGTGTGTGTGTATGCAAACTCCATGCTTTTTTTTGCCATTAAGACATCAATAATTTATCACACACTACACACAATCCTTTCAAAATAAACAATACCACAAATGTACATAAATATAAAGATGTATCAAGTCGAAACCATAAATCACGTGACGGTTCTTGTCTCTGTTTAACTGAAAAAAAAAAGCCGATATCAGCTCGACAAAAATGCACATTATGTTTGGAGACCATTTGATTTTTTGTTTAACAAATAATCGATCAAGGAAGCATGACAAAGGATATGAAAAAGGGAGAGTGTTAAAAGAGTGACACGAACTCTCACACAGATTTTGCTTCGTGTCTTAAAAATTGAGAAGTCCTTTCATCTTGGGCCAAATCTGTCTATTTTTACAGCCGAACTAATAGCAATATTAATGGCCGTAGAGTACATAAAAGATTTATCATTTGACTTTTATGGTATTCTCTTCTGTGTAGATTCTAAGTCTGTTCTTCAAGCTTTAGAATCTGCAAATTCAAAAAATCGTGCTGAAATCATATCAGAAATTAATATACTTATTCACAACCTTATGTCAAGAGGTATAACAGTTAAGTTTTT
>JADBJO010010930.1:62094-67094 GCA_016801955.1 Conus betulinus
ACCTCGTCTTTTATATGAGCGACTTTGAATATAGGCTTGTTTACCATGATATAGTTCTCGGGCTGCTTCTCTCCGCACTCTTTATCTACTCTTATCGCTCTCTATCTATATGTTATATATATCTATATAGATATATATATATATATATGCATTTCTAGGTGGTCTCTCTCTCTGTTCTGCTCTCCTTCTGTTCTAGTGACTCTGATCCTGCCCCTCTCTATCTCTCTATCTCATATCGCCTTTCTGAGAAGGTGGATTTTGAATGCTCCCACCCCCCCATCTGTGTATTCACGTCTTGCCAGCTAAACCATAATGTTCAGTTTTGGAGGGGAACTCAGTTACCAGCGGCGAGTCATTACGATCTTTCTATCATATCATAGGCTTAGTCCTGGGATCAGACTTCAGGGTGCACAATGTGTCCTGTGGCGCAAACAGTTTTATGTCATCCCGTCGCACGGATCCTGAGATCCACGCCAGAGGTGTCATAGTTACTGTATCAGCCGTGCATAGTCATTCGGCGATAAGGTCACTGCTTGGCCAATCCGAGACACTTCATGTTGTGGCCTCCCCCTCCCCTGTAGAAAATGATGGGAGGACCAAGCCCATTTATCTAACAATGCGTCATCCGTGACTGTACGGACCTCGAAATTTTGAGAGACACTGCGGCGAATATCTCGCTATTGTACGGAAGATAGGTAATGGCGTGGTTTTTTTTTTTAATTCGTGCCCCCCCTTCTTTTGTTTTGTGGTGGGATCCCCCCCCCCCACCTATGCGTGCCCCCCCACCCACCCCTCCTTTTTTAGATTGGTAACTTCTTCGACATTCGGCATGAGGGGCAGCCCCCCACGCTCTCCCATCCCTGTCAACAGCACAAGTGTCTCGGGGTTTTACGAGAGAGCTTGTGCCTTCACTTAGCATTTTTTGACCTCCCCCCCCTTTTTCCCACTGCATTTTTTCCCCCACCCCCCAGTTTGTTTTTAGCCCCCCGCCCCACCCCCAGTACAACCATGAACCCCCCCCCCTACCTATTACTTCCCTTTTTTTTGCACCGCCAGGACTTTTAGCGACCCTTCTTTTTTTATTTTGTAAATACTTTTTTTACCACGCCCACCCAACTCCCTTTGCTCGTTTTATGTCATTTTTCTTTAACATTTCCCTTGACAACAGAAGTGTTGAGGAAAGGAAAGTGAATGCTCTTCGATTAAGAAAAAAAAATTCCTCTGATGTTTTTATTTAAAAAGGAATTTTTGTTAGAATCATCGTTTTTTTTTACTCCCTGAATTGTTTTTTTAACAATCTTTTGCTTTTTAGTTTTTTATGTACGCCACCCCAGCCTTTTTTTTGATTTCCGTTGGTCCTCATTTTCTTCTCCCGCAACCCGCACAGGCGGCTCCTAATGCCAGTACTCAGAGGTAGCTGTGCCCTTTATGATGCTGATTCTGAGAACCATTCAAAAGATACCCAAGCACTTATTTTTTCCCCCCCCTCTTTTCCCTTTTATGATCAGGTGCATTTTTTCAGGTCCCTTTGCCTTCCATAGTTTGTTCCAACCTTGTTCTCCATCTCCCCACCCCCTGCGCTTTCATTCACACCCAATTGCATTACTTTTCCCCCATACATTAACAGCCGCTTCCGTGAAAACTGTACTATAGCAAAGGATTTCAGACCTTAACACAAGAGAGGTATGCGTAATTTGTCGGATATCTTCAACTCACGCGTAATGACTTCTATCAATACTGTTGACTCACTTCTTTTGTTTACATCTCGGACTATGTCCCCCAGAATTTTAGCAACTTTTACCGACCCTCTTCGTTGGCTTTTCCGTGCCCCATCTTACGTGAGTCCCTGTCCTCACTAGGGAGGTGTCACCCCCCCGGGAATCGAAACTTGTCCTCCCACTTTTTTTTTTTTTTTTTTTTTTGTTTGTTGGTCCTTCTTCTGTCCCCTTCCTTTGTTTTTTTGACACACACCTCTTTGAGCTTGTCTGTTTCAGCGCACCTAACTATCACCCCCGGACCCAGCATATTTCACCCCCCCCCCCCCCCACTTATTTCTCCACATCTCGCCCTTCCCTCCACCGCCACTTCTCGTTTTCTTAGCTCTTGCTCGTGGTCACCTTAACATGTGCTCCTCGACGCACGCCTCGGCAGCACAGCTCCATTTTTTTATGCCATCCAGGCACTTCTCCTCTCACACGCTTCCACCAACCCACTCCTCCTTTAGTGTTTTCCTTTGTCCCCCCCCACTCGAATTGTCTTTCCTGTCATTTAAAATGAACCTGACCTGTGCCCCCACTTGGATTTCTGCCGTCCCTCCCTCAGTTTACACTATCCTGACCAAAATGTGCTCCTAGCGACGGGTGAAACGTTCATTCCCAGACAAGTGATGTCGTCTCAGACAGGTTGTTTGTTTTTTGGTTTCTTTAGTTTTCTTAGTGGTTCTGCGTGTTGAATATGTAGTCATGCCTAGCACGTATTTTTTGTTGTCTTTTTTTTTTATTTTTCCTCTTTTTTTTGTTTCATCTGCCTTCCCCCCGGCTTTTTTGTTCTGTTCCCCTTCTCCATTTTTCATTTAACTGTATTTATTTGTGTTTGAGGTCTTAATGGGTAGCTTCCCCTTTTCCACCTGTTATCTTAGGTACTCTTGTTATGAGCTACCATGTGCACAGAAAGATTCGACCACCTGCCCGTGGAGCAGTCTAATGTTAGTACTTTCCTTGTACCAACTGTAAACATTCATATTCGTCCCACCTTGGCAGAAATGGCATTACACCCCCCATGATCTGATCTATGACGAGAATATATGAAAACGTATTTTCTTTACTTCTTTACCCATAGTTCATGAGGGTGGAGGTCAGGGGGGTTAGTGATCTTTGATCGGTGTATAAGTAAAAGCCGTAATGGGGGGTGTACCTTCGTATCAATCCTTGTATATCGCGGATAACATACAAATTTTGTTTACCTTGCTTGTAAAAAAAAAAAAAAAAAAAAAAAAAAAAAAAAAATTAAAAAAAAAAAAATGTCCCTAGATATAATCACACAGCTTGTATTGCAGAACACAGGTTGGTTGCTGATGTATGACCATTTACGTTCCCTATATATAATCCACAGCATGCCATGAAAGCTCTTAATACGCAATATTATGCTTCGCCACGTTGTAATTTTATTTGCCAAAGGAATATATTGCACAATAAATAGATACCATTAAGACGGTTCCCACCCGGGCACATAACACATACAACAAAAAGTACACATGGATAACACCAATGATTTAGATAGAAGCACTCTTGTTAGACATAGAGTCAAATAAAAGACAAACTCTCCAAGACAAACAAACCCACTGTAACTGTTCATTTTCTCAGACTCTCACTATTATACCAGACGAAAAACTTCTTCTTTCTTATTTTCTTTCTGAACAAACACTTGTCAGACTATGTCAAATAAGCAAACTCTCTCAAGACCATTCAAACCTGATGTAAACATCAATTCTCTACTATATATCCTACTGCCATTTTCTGATCCTCCAGACACATGAACCGCTCAATGAGCGAGGGCTGGACTCAGTCAAACCAAATCAGAACCACTATGGCCAGTCTCCCAACCAGACAGCGCTATGACAGTGCTCTGACCCAGGAGAGGGGCTGGCGTCAATGCAAGAACTCTTTCATCTCCATGGGAGAGTGGCCAGCTTTGCACAAACCCAACGTTCATCGTTGACATGCTCTCTCCTCTCTCTCTCGTCCAACATCTCTCTCTCTCTCTCTCTCTCTCTCTCCTCTCCTCTCTCTCCTCTCTCTCTCTCAATCTCCAATCTGCACTGCAGAATCTTACAGAAGCACAACGAGACTTGCTTCAGCAAGCAACAGTTCAATAAAGACAGCGTGAGGTAGGAGGTTGAAAAAAACACGTTTGCATGTGCTTTTGCATGAGCACCAGCATCAGATCATTAAAAGTGTCTAGTGCGCTCGAATTTCAACGTATTTTAATCTTTTGTTGGTGACGCCATCAGTGACTGGTGCTCAATTCTATTTCAGCTTTTTTTTTTTTTTTTTTTACTCTTTACTGCTATAGAATACCAAGACGTTGAGGTCATAGTTAAAATGTCATTTTTGTGAACTGTAGCTCTGTCTGGGAGTCAGCCTCCCTGATTTTGTATTGTTATGAAGAAAGGAAGCGCAGTCGTTTTTTGATACAAACTATAGGCAAAGACTTTTAGGCGCTGCTTTGCCTGTGTATGTTCCAACATTCTTCTGGCTTACGGTCTTGATCTTTGAGTTTCTTCATTCACAGACTTGACCAGATGTCTGAAAGACTTTTCCTGTCCTTCTACATGATCAAGGGAGATGGTCTGTTTGTCATTTGCACAGATAGTGACACACCGGCAAGAGAGACAGTACACTAGTCTCCTTGACAATCATTACATCAATAACTTTCAGCATGTGTGCACATCAGATGATAGTGACATACAGCAAAGGACAATACACTTCCTGACAATCATGACATCAGTGACTTAAGAGCATGAGTGAATGAATCATCATTGATATCTGAACTCCATAGATGTATTGATAAGCGGCTTCAAATGAAACAGAGAGATGTGGGTGCACAACAGGTATGTTATAAACACCCTCAAACCAGCACAGTATCCAAATATCTATTACCATGTATAAATATTCATTAGATCCCTTGCTCTCCGTTCGTTCGTCCTATTGTATGACCTGTTCTTTATTTTGACTTCCTTTCTTTTCCTTCTACCCCATATTCATCATTCACCACACCACCACCTCCTCTCTCTCTCTCTCTCTCTCCTCTCTCTCTCTCTCTCTCCTCTCTCTCTCTCTCTCTCTCTCTCTCTCTCTCTTCAGATACGGCCAGGGCAATCTCTTTGCTGAACTCAATCTCAGGGGATTTGTCATGCATATACCATGCCACCTTGCCAGCAGATAACAGCAGGTGGTTTTTGTATTCCACTTGATCGAGGATTGTTTGTGAGTGTTGGGCTC
>JADBJO010010931.1:0-68575 GCA_016801955.1 Conus betulinus
TTGTCGAGATTCATGGGCACGCACATGACCAAGGCCCCTTGTGGAAGAAGTACAATGTCGGTCAGAAGGAAGTAGTGCCCAAGAATGTTGCTTCTGTGTACACGACATTCTTGAGGTGAAAGGTACAGATTGTTTTTATTGTTTCCAGTCTAGAACACTAGAACAGAGACATAAGGTGGGGGATGGGTGGGTCTGTGGTAGGGGAATAGGTGGCTTGTTGTCTTCACCATCTAGAAATCAGTAGGCCGGTTTTGCCACTTGCCTTAGTTTGTATTCTTGTTCTTCCAACCTGGCCTTACCCACCCTTTCATTAAATAATCCATTCCCAATCTCTGTGGGCCGCCCCCCCCCCCCCCCCCCCCCACCCCCTACTCCTCTCTCTCTCTCTCTCTGTCTCTCTGTGCTGCCAGAATTGAAGCACCATCTTTAGAAGAGTCTGTTTTTACAGTATTTGGTTATATGAACTGAGGTACTACATTAGTTCATCACACGTTGGATTGACAATATTATACTGTATTCCTTGTCTCAACTTTTTCACCCTGAGTTCTTTTCTGTTGCCCCCACTCCCCCTTAGTGTGTATGTGTGTGTGTGTGTGTGTGTGTGTTTTGACCTGTTGAGATGTAGACAGTAGAGAAACAGGGGGAAAAAGATTGCACTGATATAGGAAAAGTGGCACAGATAAAAAAGAAAAGAAAAATCTGTCTTTTTCACATTTTCAAAAAAAAAGAAAGAAAAAAAAGGAAACATAGAAAACAAACAAGAGGAAATAAAGCAACCAGTCAACAAGAATCGTCAAAGTTTTATTCTTCTGTTTCACACACCCTCTATAGCATCCCAAGCGTTTAAAAACTATGAGTGCGAACATAATCACTAAGCCAGTATGTAGAGCTTTGTTCTTACAGTATGTAGTAGTTCAGTCTATGTTGTTTTTTCGCACCTTCCAGAAGTAGAATTCTTACTTTCCTTGTCAGTAAAAATCAAACGAGTGATTAGTGGTATGTACAGAGACCAGTTATTACATGACAGGCTCCAACATAATATGCAAGGATGATCAGTAATTGTGACATGTTTTTTTTTTGTTTTTCTTCTTAAACAAGCCAAGTGCAAGGTTTTTTTTTTTCTTCTAATTTTGTGGTAGGGGGGGGGGTGGGGGTTGGCAGATGATAAAAGCTCATAACGAGTGGACTAGACTTGTGCATATTACAATTCAATGAAGAGTTTTGCCACTTGGGTATATGATTAAAAAAAGAAAAGTCTTTTTGCTTTTTCTTCCCTATACTGCAACATCTGTTCCACCCTGAGCTAGCTAATCCCAAAGCCACAGCTGTTGCTGTCTGCATCTTGTTCTTTGTTTTCTGTCCCAGGAGGGAGGGAGACTGAGGGAGAGCAAGCCGTGTGCTTTTTGTGATATTGTGTAGTACTTTGGTAATGAATAGTGTGCGTCATGTTTTTTGCGAAATGGTGTGTGGACCTGAAGGTGACTTTGTTGGGGAGATGTACCCCCTTCCCCATGCCCTCCACTCCCCCATGTCAGGCCCCCTCCCTCACCATGTTTTGCAGAAGCGGTGTCATGTTTGAGGCATACACGCATATATACATATATATATATATATATATATGCACTCATGCATGTTCGCATGCACACAGACACTTAAAGCTGTACAGCCTTGAAAGTTTGTGTTCATGCACATGAATGCAAATTTACACACACACACACTTGTAAACAAATGTGCAAGTATTTGCATGGATGCGCATGCGTTCATACAACCACACACACACACAGTCACTCACATACACACACCCACACACACACACACACACACACACCTCTCTTATTACTCGCTCGCACATTGTTAAAGGCTGCAGGCAGTTGTTTGTTAATGTTACCTGTGGTTAGATATATATTTTTTTTGTGCGTGGTTGCTATGGATAAGGTTAAAAAGAAACCTGCACATGTCACAGCTGTCGGCTTTAAATGTGATAGGTGAATAGAGCTCAGTGCCCTACCCTCCTCTTCTTTCTGTACCTGAATAGAAGAGTGGTAGGAGTTTAGCTTTGTCTGGAAAAGGAGAATGGTATTTAAAACAACAAGGAGAGAGAGAGAGAGAGGGAGGGGGAGAGAGAGAGAGAGAGAGAGGGGGGGGGGATTGAGAGAGAGTGAGACAATGTATTTTATCCCTGACAGTGAGAGTGGAGGGGAGGCAAATGTGTGTTTTCTGCCTCTCTGGTTAGGAAATGGCAATCCGCTTTGTGTAGTTTGCCCTTCTGTCTCTGTTAGTACCCCCTCCCCCCACCCCCACCCCAACTCACTCACTCTCTCTGTTTCCCTATCTCTGTCTGTCTGTCTGTCTGTCTGTCTGTCTCTCTCTCTCTCTCTCTCTCTCTCTCGATCTGTCTGTCCCCCCCCCCCCCCCCCCCCCTCCCAGTCTCTCTGTCTCTTATCTCTGTCTCACCCGTCTGTCTGTTGCTGTCTCTGTCTGTCTCTGTCTCTCCCTCCACCCACCCTCTCCCAGTCCCTTCCTCCCAAGTCTCTCTCTCTGTGTCTGTCTGTCTCTTGTTCTTGAGCTAACTTGCAGGAAGTCTGTTGAACACAGCCCTTCAGTTTTCAAAGAAGGAAGGGAAAAAAAATCCCAGTCCTGTGAGTTTGAGACCATAATGTACAGACACTGCAAACAATAAGAGGGATCTTAAAATGGAAGGTCTGGGGATTTCATGGATGTATGATAAGCTGGATGAGAAATCACCATGGCCATCCATTCTGATACTGGATATTAGTTTATTGTCAGAGAGAGAGGGAGAGAAGGGAAGGGCAGGGATGGAGAGGGATTGGGTGGAAAGGGTGGGGGATGAAGTAGCAGAATCAGATGTTAGGTGCGGCAGTGACTTGCCAAAATTGGGAAATTGGAGGCGATGACAACTACATAGACTGACCAGACAGTGATGAAAATGTCTGGAAGTAAATGTAATTAAATGTAAGATGGCTTATGCTTCATTGGACTGAATCAGCAAGGTACCTGTGGTCCATCATGATTGAGTTGACGACTTTGTAGGGAAGAAAAGCAGAAACATGTCATGATCCTGCCACAGTCTTGCAGTTACTTTGTAGGTTTTTCACAATCACGACCAGCTAGGGGCTGTTGATGGGTCACAATAGGCTTTGTCCGACAGTTTTCAACACCATCAGTTTTCTTGCTAAATAAAACTGAAACAGGGGGAATCTCTGAATAAGCTGGGTAAATGAACATATTTATACATGTGCATACGTTATGTGTTATGTGTGTGTGTGTGTGTGTGTGTGTGTGTGTGTGTGTGTTTGTGTTTAGTAGTAGTTGTTTGTTTAACTGTCGGTCAGTTTTGTCAAGTAACATGTTGGTCAGCAATCCAGGCTCAGTTGTAGATTAATTTTATCAATAAATCGGTGAATGAATCAAATATATTTTTTGTGGGGTTAGGGAGAGAGTGGTGTGTTTACATGTGTGTTTTTCTTCTTCAGTCCAAGACTACTGTGCAGGGCTGTCTGGTATTCAGTGTTAATATGTTAGAGCAAACTCTCAGAGATGCATCCATAATGTGAATGAAACCAGACTGTGTGCCAGACTTACCATGTCAGCCTTCAGTATACCCAGTTCTGGGTAGGGAGTGGCCACAGCAGAAAAATTCCACAAATAAATGCCATTTCCCAACCTGCAAGTTAGTGAGACTAACAGTTGTCCCACTGCAGCTCCAGCACTCCTACAAGAAGTTATCATATTTATTAGCTGTGGTGCACGAGGGGGGGAAAAAAACCATGTATTTAGGCTCAGCACATGAACAGAAACATTGACTGTCGTGAAAGGGGGGTGGGGGGGGGGGGGGGGGCCGGAGGAGTGGCGGTTAATCAGAGGCTTTAGATGCCATTTTCTGCATTTAGTATTGCACTTACACATTCAAAAAGTATTGCTCATAATTGCTGACAGAGTTGTACCCAAGAAAGATGCTATACACATGCATGTGTATAGTATGCACACAACATGTGACTGCCGGATGTTTTTTGAGAGAGAGGAAAAAAAACATTTGCTCTGCACATGCATGTACATGTTTTGTGGCACACAAGCACAGACACTGGTGTAAACCCATGCACACTCACTTGTTCTCCTTTCTTCCCCCTCCCCTACCCCCTTCTTACCCCCTCTCCCCCTTGCAGACTGTCTCTCTCTCTCTCCCCCCACCACCTCCTTCCCACTGCCCTTCCCTCCCCCTGTCTATGTGTCTAACACACTCACATGAAGACACACTTAAAAGCGGATGCACAAGGACTGCACTCAGATGTGCCAAGCACTTGTGCATGTGTAAACAGGTTTGCATGACCACACACATCCACATGTGCATACGCTTTCGCGCACACGCATGCATGCATGTGCATGTGCACACATGTATGGGCACATGCATGCACACACTCGCCAACCGTATTCTCTCTCTTTCTCTCCCTGTCTGTCTCTGTTTCTGTCAGTTAGTCTGCCTGCCTGCTTATCTATCTGTCTGCCTGTATCTCTTTCTCTCTCTGTCTTTCTCTCTCTCTCTCCATTCCCTCCCCCTCTCCATCTCTTGTTCTTCCTTCATCCGTCTGTCTGTCTCTGTCCCTCTCTCTCTGTGTCTTTCTCTCTCTTCTGCATCCCCTCCCCCTCTCCCTCACCAGGTTGGCACTCTTCCATTCACCAGACCACAGTTGCTGGTCTGGATGATGGTCTGCTGCGGGAGATCCGCCCTGACACAAACACCTGCTTGACAGCTTCAGCCAGGTGACAGCCGTGATATGGCTCTTTGGGGTCAGCTGGGTTATGAGCAACATGCGTTGAACTGACAGAGACCAACACGTGGAGTGTATCAAGCCCTTTGTACGTTGTTTGCATTACACTACAGCCGTACAGGTGTTCCCAGTGGAATTTATGAAAGTGAAGGTCAAAATGACCCTCTGTCACCAAAGCTGGGAGTTGTATGAAAACGAGGGGGTCAGTTATAAAGAGACTTATTTAAGCATTCATTTTTTTTTTTTTTTTTGACTCTTTTAATGACTACGATCAGTGGGTTATAATCTGCACAGCTGTCATTTTTGTGTGTGTTTGGGTGTGCTTCATGATATGATTCAGTTAACAAATGACACCTGAATCAAAATCACTCCGATGATGTAGCATGCTTTGGTGCATGTGAGACTGAACAGAGTCTTGTCGTTTCACTTCTTACAGTGTGCCAGCAACTGGCTGCTGTTGTTGTTAATCGGTTTTATAGGATGAAAAATATGAGTATCCTGCTTTGTCCAGGTACTCGCCACATAGATGTGAGAAATATGGAATCTGTGAAGTGTTTTTGTTTAGCGCTTACAGTTACACACATATGGACACAGACACAAAGAAGACATTCTTCCTGAAAAACAAACACATTAAGCTACAACAACAACACACACAAACAACAACAAACAACAAAAAATAAAGAAACAAAGCAAACAGTAATGTAAAGTTGACTTGACACTGGCAGCTGCATGTAGTTGAAAAAAGTAACACTGAATCAATAAAGAAATGAGGAGAGAGTAAAGATCAAGTAAACAGCAGTTAAACAGCAGCACAGTGGAACTACTGACTATGCAACACGCTACGAGATAGACTGAAGAAATAGCAATTAATGTGGTACAGATTATACAGTAGGCTTAAACATTGGCATCTCTTGCACACTTAAAAAAGAGTCTGTCCTTTCGGAGGAAGTTTGTTTCACAGTATTGGTTTTTTTTTCTGATTAAATTTTTTTTTGTTATTACTCAGATGTTTTGAGTGTATGTCTGGACAGTATAACTGTATTGAATGACTGCTATCATGATCTTCTTGTTAAGGTACTGACCATCAAGCCAACTGTCAGTATTGGAATACCTCAGATGATAGAGCATCAGACTCGTCATTCTAGTGACCGTGGCGTTGCCGATTTGTTCTTTTTGTGAGAGGGGGATTTTTCACTGACTCCGTTCCCTAAAAGTCCTTCAGTGGAGTGGAGACTATAAACTGAGGTTGTGTGTGTGTGAATGCATGCATAACGTGTTGTATGCATGTATAAAATCCCATCACCACCCTTGGGAGAGTACGCCTCCTGGGTGATGAATGACATGAACATGCACTACATGCACCCTGTGTGTTAGTAATGGTCTGAGTAAAGACCGCTGAGCATGGGGCTGGATAATACCCTGAACTGGAAGAAGAAGAAAAATGGGAGATGCAAACAGGATTTATCTGAATGGCAGGAGAGCATCTGAACTTCAGCATTGGTGAAACCATGTTTTATCAAAACTAAGTCAATAGACTTCCTGCATAAAAAAAAAAAAAAGAAAAAAAAAAATGAAAATAAACACCCAGAAAATTTTATTAACGGACTTCCATGCTCTGTATTTCATGGCAGTATATTTTGCGGAGTAATTTTGTGTTCCTTGGCAGATGGATCAGAACTCTAGTCCATGACTGATGGTCACATGCTTCATTGAATCCTCATACAGTACTGAGCAAATAACACACTTTTTTGACTGATCACAATGTTGTAGGCATTGATTTTTTTTTTCCAAAGATTATTAACTGATTTTTTTTTCCCATCAGTGGCATTTCTGTGCTTTTGATCCAAGCCAGCCGTGACATAGCTAATTGTTAGTTAGGGAAGAAAACTTACATAAAAAGAGAATGTTAGTAAGGGGAAAAAAGCTGACATGAATCGATGAAACGAAAACATACATGAAAGGATTTTTGAAGTGACTGGGAGTGGGAGTGGATTGTAAATGCCCTGTAGGTATTTTTCAAAACTCAAAGAACCAGTTAGCTTGCAATACTGGAGTAACAGAATGTGTTTTCCTTTTCCAATCTTTGCAATCAGTTCTGGAGGTTTGCAGTTCTGAAATATCTGTGCCTCAGCATAATTCTCATATTCAAGATTTATGTATCAGAAATAAAATCTATGGATTATAGACCCCCAGTTGTGTATTATCAGGAACATTGACTCAAGAAGGATCTCCGCTTTCCCCTTGTCCCATCATGCTCCTCTCTTCCAGCCTCTTATGTGCTCTCTTTCTTGGTCTGTGAGACACACTCCTGTGCATGCACACACACTGGCACATGCAAAAATGAAAGAAAGAAGTGGCAGCCTCAGTCCATATTTGATGCAACCAACACGCTTGGAAGTCCCGAGTACTGCAGCATTTTTCAGTTTTCAGCCAGAGGTTGGTGACCTTTATGGCAGAGGGATGCAGCAATCAATGATGCTGTGCTGCGGCAAACGGATGCAGCATGACAAGAAAATGGCACAGCAAATGACATGGCACCTTTTTAGCAACACCTGTCAGATGTTAGCCCATCTGCGCCCTGTCAACTCCGCACTTGTGGCTGCAGGGTTGTTGCAAATGACAAATGTTATTGACTCTGAGGTTCCGTACAAAATCTGTGTGTAGTAGCAAGCTTGAAAGCCCAGGGTTGTTGAGTCAGTGTGACATGACTGAGATCATTACGCAACATAACCGTTCTGTCTGTGGATGGAAATCAGCTGGTTTAACAAACAGTGCAAACAAAAAATGAAACAAGTGAATCCTGTGGTTACCAGTGTTTTCCTAATACGTTCACTACAGTAGATTTGACTAATTTTACCAGTTTAACTTAAGTTTCCTCTGTTAAACAGTCCGCCAGGTTCTTTTCGTTTTGTTGGTTGTATGCCAAGGCCTGGGTCTGTACTAAATAAATGGTTTCCTTGTCCATTCTGCATTGTTGTCTGTCCATCAAGTGGTGTTTTTTTGTGGTGTGTGTGTGTGTGTGTGTGTGTGTGTGTGTGTGTGTTTGTGTGTGTGTGTGTGTGTGTGTGTGTTCCCTCCTGCAACAGGTAACCTGGAGGACTGTTTTGGCAAGGGCACTAGATCTTGTTGCATCGCCATACCCCAAGATCACTTTCCTCTCCTGTTTCATATACTCTGAAGTGCTGCTTGCTACTAATCTATGTAATCGTTGATAAACAATTCTTTTGTGATATTTTGTTTAATTTTAAACATGGTATGGACTTTGATCGAGTTTTCAACTTTTGGTTTTGATTATTTAATTCCATTTCTTTTCCTTTTTGTTTTGCTTTGTTGCCTGACAGTTTGATGTCTGTTGTTTTGGGTGGTTCAATGTCTGGTTTTTGAGATGTTTGTTTGGATTTTTGTTTTTTTTTTTTGTTTTTTATTGTGATGGATATTTTTGATGGTTATGTATACTTGATGTTTTTGTTTTCAGTGCCTGGGTGTATGATGTTTTAAGCGATTTTGTGTTGGCTGTTTTTGGTGGTCTTGATGTTTTTTGTGGTTTAATTTCAGCTTTTTTTGGTTTTCAGATTGTTTTGTTTTCTGGTGTTTTTGATGGTTTCTTGTCTGGTGTTTTGGGTGAATAGGTACCAGGTGACTTTTGATGGTTGGGAAGTTTTTGGTATTTTTGTTACATTTTTTTTTTTTTTTTTTTTTTTTTTTTTTTTTTTGAGGTGGCATTGGGGTGGAGTTTGTGTCCATTGTTTTTGGTGCCTTCCTATCCGATGTTTTACAGTGGTTTTGTGTCTTGTTTTTGGCAGTTTTGATATGTAGGTTGTTTTGTGCTTGATATTTTAGTTGGTTGGTTTTAGGACAGATGGTTCAGTGTCCACTGTTTTTGGTGGTTTCATGTCTGTTGCTCTCAGTCGTTTTGTGTTTGATGCTTTTGGCTTGTTTGATTTCTGATGGTTTGGTGCCTGTTGTTTTTATGGTTCGGAAGGTTTATGTATTTTATGTCAGGTGCTTTCCGGGCTTTGAGCCAAAGGTTTTTAATGGCTTTGAGTCTGATGTTGTTTTTTGTTGTCATACCTGGCTAAAAGACTCCAGGGATCATCTGAACAGCCGAAGTACTTGAACGCTATGGTACAAATGCATCAGCTGGGGATGAGAACATTACGTGTGTGACTGTTTTTGATTACCTTGCCATGTGGGCAGCCACACTCTGATTTCGGGGGATTTTGGAGACTGATAATGTTAAGCTAGGATCTTGTCATGGCTGAAGACAGTCCCCGCGTAACTATGCAGAGCGTAACAACATTTTGTTGTAGCCTTGGTGTTTTAGCCTATGTCAGTTGGCCTGACACAGCCTTAAGCCAAGGTGGGAATCTGATATTTTCATTCATTTTTGTGTGTGTGTGTGTGTGTTTCTGAAACCTATCAGTGAGTGCACCTCTCAGAAAATTGCTCTTATCTACGGGAGGAGTTTCATTTGTCCTCTCCTTCATTTGCTTTGGCTTCCACTAAGAAGACAAGTGTGTGTGTTGGGTTGCAGGGATGATCAAGGTGATGTGCTACAACGTGTTGTGCGACAAGTACTGCACCAAGCAGCAGTACGGCTACTGCCCCTCCTGGGCCCTGCAGTGGGACTACCGCAAAAAGGGCCTCCTGGGACACATCATGGACGTGCAGGCCGACATCATCAGTCTGCAGGTGGGGCAGGTGGAGGGGGACATGGGGACGCAGAAGGGGATGGGGTGGGGGGGGGGGGGGGGGGGAGGGAGATAGGGCATGTTACTGGTGTTTTAAGCAGATCAGCAGGGAGTAGAACAAAAATTATTGTTGGAGGATTGAGTTTTGTGTTGTCTACGGAAGTGTTCATTTTAAGAGAGTCATTGTTTAGTAATTATACATATTTAGTCATTCAGTGATTCCTGCTGCTTGTTTTTTTCCCTTTGTTGTATTCATTTATTTACTTAATATTTATCAGTTGCTTTGTATTTTTGCTTGATTACACATGATTTTTTTTCTTTCGTTCATTTATTTTTTAACGTGCATTTATTTTTACATTAGAGATGTTTTACACCAGTGACATGCATTTAAAAATACTGTGCACACTTCGCCATTTGTGGATAACACTCTGTACAGCAAAGTTGAAGAGTGACATGCAGCTAGATATTTGTTTGTTAGAGCAATGTTGGAATCACAAGGTAAAACTATCCACATCCCCTTCACCAGCTTCATAATCATTACGGCTGTTCTCCAACAAAAGAGAACTAGTAATGTATGTAACTAGACAGCTGACACTGACACAGCAATCCATAGTCTGATCTGCAGAGTGTTAATTGAATAGTCTTTTCTGAGGGTAGAGAACATGTGTATAGTGCTTAAAGTATTGATCACTTGTGCTGGACAGAAAATTTATAGATCATATGGCCAAGCTTTGAACTATGAAATCCATTTAAGCAGTATCTTCAAGTTTACATGTAGTTTGTATGTGGTTGCTACCTTTTCCCAAGCCTAAATGATTTACAGATCATGTTGAGCAATCATTTTTCACCAGCAACCTCAGATTGCTGGGCGATGCAAAACAGTGACCTTAGATTGCACACTGAAAAAATGATGCATTTAATTTTATTGAGAAAAAAGGAGGATCTATGAGGTTGCCACTAATACATGACTTGGCCATCTGCTTTCTGTCTTGTTAAAGCTGATTCAGTGAAGGGTTTTTATTGTGTACAGTTAGAGGTAACAGTACCATAGCACAGTAAACTGCATGCACGTAGTTCAGCATTTTTATTTTGTTCATGGTTTTCTAACACACTTTAACTGGAGCAAAATGGACTGAAATGATTTTTTGGGGGTTGCTGAATTTGGGCAGACCAAATTCAGGTTATCTAGATGATAGTGTGGGAACAAATCTATCCATTCATTGAAATTTTTTCTATTTATCGGTTTTTGGATAGACTGTGCTTTTGCCAGTTTGTCTAGTAGTCGGCTGTCTAAAACACAGCTGAATAGAAAAATGCATCCTTTATCCACGTGTTTTTGTAATGTTTCTCTTTCATTAGTAATATAAAAAAAAACATTATTCCACCTACAGCATTTTCCTGTCATTTGGTATTGAAGTATTTTAGAGTGTGTTTTGTCATGATTTTATCTGTGCCTTCAGATAGTGTCTTTGTCTTTTTGGAATTTGCTCTGCAACAAACATCTGACGTGAAGATGCTTGCTTGTTTGTCACTGATAGTGTAGTGGTAGAGTGCATTTTGCAAGGATGGTACCCAACCCTTTACTTCATTCTTTGCCAGTTTGTGGCCAAGAGTTTGGATGACATATTGGTGTTAATGATTGGAATTGTTATTGATTGAACACAGCTCTCAGTGCCATGCTTTGTTTTCCTCATTATCAGTTGTGAAAATCATTACTCCTTTAGATCTTATCACATATCACCAATTCTGTCATCCTTACACTGGCTTCCAATTCAGTCTTGCATTGACTTTAAAGTTCTCCTGGTTTTCAAATCACTGAATAATCTGGCTCCCTCCTACCTCTCTGACCTCATCCATCTCTATGTTCCGTCTCGCAACTTATGCTCATCCACCGATTCTCTTTCGCTTCGGTTTCCCTCTGCTCGCCTGAAAACTTAAGGCCAACGATCTTTCTCTTACCAGGCACCTGCTCCGTGAAATGGTCTGCCTGCCTTCTTCTCTGTGTAACATGGACTCTTTAGAGACTTTAAAATCTCCCTAAAGACACATCTTTTCCCTTGGACTGAATAACGATATCCACTTGTCACTGTGCACGTGTTTGCTGGTGTTGATGCGCTCGTGTGTCTGTCTGCATGTGTGAGTTTTTTTGGGTGCGTGTGTGTGTCAGTGTGGTGTGTGTGTGCGTGCATGTGTGTGCATGTGTGTGTGTGTGTGTGTGTGTGTGTGCTTTCAATTAGAATTAGTATTTTGTCATGTTTTTCTGTAATATGCGCTTTGGCCTCTTGCGAGGTAAAGCGCCCTTTAAATATCCTTTTACATTACATTACTCAAAAAATATATGTGGGTGTATGACCATGCAGGGTTGCACACCTCTTTTCTGGAGTCACTTTTGCATGATTTAAACAAAAAAATAAGAAAAAAATAACGTTTACATTGGTCACCCATAATGCAGTCGGTTGTTCTCAGAAAGAAAGAATGGCTTATCATGCTATTAATACACTTTGTTTGCATTTTTTTTTTTTAAATCACTGAAGGAGGTGGAAACAGAACAGTTCTACAAACTTTTTCAAGCCTGAGCTTGGACGTCAGGGCTACAACGGAGTCTTTTTGGTGAAATCCAGGGTGAAGACCATGAGTTGTTCCGAGGAGCGGAAAAAAGTGGACGGCTGCGCCATTTTCTTCAAGAAGGACAAGTAAGAACTGCTTTTCACTTGTTTTCCCCTTCTGTGGGCCATGTGTGCCATTTCTCCTTTCTGTTGTTTAACTGTTGGGTACAGTATGCACTTTTTCATGGTGAACTTAGGGGAGAAGAGCAGGGCATGATGAGCTACTGAATTCAAGGTTGGGTTTTGTTTTTTTTTTTTGTTTTGTTTTTTATGATAACATACAGTGAGGATAATGAAGGTGACGTTATGGAACTCCATTCTGAATTCCATTTCATTCCCATGCTGCCTGCTACCAGGGGACTACAGTCTTGTGCATTGTTACTGTTTATAACATCTGAAGAAGACGCACTTGTTGAAAATGTTCTTGTCTGTTCTGTATTTTGCATAAAAAATTAAAATCTGCATTGTTCTGTATTGTACGTAAAAACCTGCATCTGTTCTGCATTGTACATAAAACCTGCATTACTTTACACACATTTTTGTGTGTGTGTGTTTGTAACTTGGCCTGCTTTCCCACAGGGCTGTGGTCTGTTATTTTTTTTCGTTATTATACAGGGCTGACTCTGCATTTTCTTTCATGACAGGGCTGAGAGTACAAATGCTTGCATTTTGAGCTTTCATTTATGATATCAAACTTGAATGTCTTGTTTCAGTCTTCCTATTTGAATCCACAGACCTGTGACAAACGCTTTCAGTGTTGGTCAGGAAATTTGAACAAGATTGTCAGAGACAAATCCATTTAGTGTATAAAACTTGAATGTCTTGTTTCAGTCTTCCTATTTGAATCCACAGCAAACTTACCTCTGTGAAGGAGCCAGTTGAGACAAAAATCCTGCAAATAAATGACTCTGAAGGGAATTGAACCCTTGACCTCTCAACTTGCCGTTTATGATGTTGACAGCTGTGCCATGGTGGCTAGTTATGCTGAAAAAGTCCTGGAATGGTCCAAACCTCACAGACGTGACTGGTGAAAACTCTAGGAAGTTTTTATTTCAGCGGTACATCTAGTGTGAACAAAGACCAAAAAATATTGTGTTTGGGTTGGGAGTTGGGAATCGTTACAGGGAGGAGCAAAGGGATGTGAGATATATGTATGATGGTTGATTGGGGCGGTGTTAGCCGGGAGGGTTCCCTGTGTGCTGAGCTGCTGCTGGGGATGGGTTGCAGGTTCCAGCTGATGGAGTGGAAGCCGGTGGAGTTCAGCCAGCTGGCCATGGCCAACGCTGAGGCAACAACGACATGCTTAACCGGGTCATGACCAAGGACAACGTCGCCCTCTTCGCTCTGCTGCAGACCAAACCTGGCATCATGAGCAACGCCACCCGTGAGTGTGTGTGTGTATGTGTGTGGAGGGGGTGTGTGTGTGTGTGTGTGTGTGTGTGTGCGTGTATGTGGTGGTGTGTGTACACGTGTGTGTGTGTGTGTGAGAGAGAGAGAGAAATGTTCCTTCTTCAGTGTCAAAAGAGTGAGGCATAAATGGGAAGGAGGAGAGAACTAGACTTCAATTTCTTTGTCAAGATGGGATGACAGGGGCAGAAATACATGAGGATCCTTGCCTCAGCCTTCTGTTTGTTTAAAAAAAAAGTATGGCAGTCTGTTTGTTAAAAAAAAGTATGGCAGGAAAAAAAAAAAAAAAAAAGGCAGGAGAGAAAGAGGGATTTTTTTTCTGTTCATGTCGAAAAGGTTTGACAGGGAGAAAGAGAAGGAGTTAAAAGAGTTTGTACCAGTTGTAGGGAGCAAAAAAAGGATAGAAAAAGGAAAAGGGGGCTTTCTTTAGCTTCTCTAAAGGGAGCTTGATTGGATCTAAGGAAAGACCACTTTTCTTTTTTTTTTATCTTTATCAAAAGCGAATAACTCTTTTTTTTTTCTCTCTTTCTTTCAGGGGTTTAAATTAAAATTATGTCCGCCAAACATGCTTTGAAATATTCAACACAGAACCATGACAATAGCTCAGAAAGACAGAGCCATTGCATACTCATTGTAATATTTATTTTTTGATGCATTAACAGCTTCTTTTTGTGATAGATGAAATAAGAAGGGAGGGGAAGAAAACTGACCTGACACACAGAAATCAGTTTGGTTTCTGCACATAGCAGTAGGGTGTGACAGGACTAGGAGGAAAGAAGGCTATCTCCCCACACCGCCCCCTCCCCTTTCATTTATGAAGAAGGTGCGACAGTCAAGAAAGTGGGACAGGGTTAGTAGGAAATGAAACGCCCCCAATTCTCACCCCATTTCATTTATGAAGAGGGTGTGAGGTAGAGGGATAGGACGAAATAGGTCCCTCCCCTCTCTTTCCCTTCCCTCCCCCTCCCTCCCCTTCATTCATGAAGAGGGTGTGACAAGGGATAGGAAATGAGGATATCACACATACACACATGCACACACACACACACAACACACACACACACACGTACACACACACACACGCACACACACTCACTCTCTCTCTCTCTCTCTCTCTCTCTCTCTCTCTCTCTCTCACACACACACACACACACACACACACACACACACACACACACGCTTCAGTTTGAAAAATGTGTGTCAGGGATTGGAGGAAATGGGGACCTGTTGTAGGTGTGCCATCATATATATTTAATTTTGCATGCAAAATGTTGTAATTACTGTGGAGGTCACCCAAGTTCATCAGTCAGGAAGTTAACAATAATTCTCCAGAATTGGAGAAATGTCTTCCTGTCAAAACATAGAGTAGGTGGGACAGTGGATCATGCGCAAAGAAAGAACATGAAGCACTTGACAAAGAGATAAGATATCGGTACTTTAAAGTGAATCATTGTACACCATTTGAAAAAAAAAACGCGCAGGGAATGGGAATGGCTCTACAGGCTATGCAGTGATGGATTGGCCAACAGAGGGTGGTATGAGAATATCGATACCACTGGGGCTTATCATTGCCTGTCATATGCTGAACTGGTGCCAAACTGTGAAGCACAGTGCTTGTGGGAAGAAATCAGTAGCTACTAAAACAATCCTGTACGCAGAAAAAGTGTATGCTGCTGTCTTAATTTCAAAGCCTTATGGGAGCACCACCACAGTATGTGCCCTTACAAAACAAAGACACAAAAGAAACAAAGAAAGGATCAAACAGATCAGTGAGATCATGACCAATTTTTTTTTTCTGTTCAAACAGTGTGTGCGTTGCTTTCAAACAGACATGTTTGATCAGTCAGTGAAACACGATGAAAGTGTGGTTAAATCAGGAGTGTGTGCATGTCCAAGGACAGTTGCAAGCTACCTATCTACCACAAACTGCCTTTTTGTCACTTTTGCATGTCATTGGATATACAATGGATTAAAGAAATATTTGTTTTAGCAGGTTTTTTCATAGTTAGTATGGTACTCAGTGGAACTCGTTATTGTATATCCTTTTAAGAATATAAAATGTATTGAAATGAGTTACAGTTACATAAATATACAGTTACCAGATAACAGTTTGAAGATTCCGTCACACTCTGTGATAAATTTCAGGATTGATAGGGTGGCTAGTTCAGTTTCAGGATTCTTAGGATGGCCATAATTCCATTTTTGGATCAGGGACTCTTCTCCTTCGCATCCATTAGTTAAATAATAAGTTTTGGATTCCTGCATATCTGCGTCATATTATTTGGGCAACATAAAAGCAGAAGGAAGTTTGGCTTCCTGGTCAGTCAGTGTCCTGAGGTTGGAGTGAATATTGTGGGATCAGTGGCTTTGTCCCAAATGCCCTATTACCTCCAGTGAAACTGTGATGCAACGGCAGCTCTTTCTCTCAAGGCTTATCCACAGTACTGAGATGATTCCCGGATAGGCTGACCCACAAGTTAAATGACTTCCTGCCTCCCTCCTATGTGCCCTCCCTATCTGATGCCTGGAGGCTGTTTGATGGTCTCCCCACAAGCACCTGTTCTACTGGAGAGGTGAATGACTGGGGAGGGGTGTATGTGTGTGTTCCCTCCCTCTCTCTGCTGGTGGCTTGTCCCTCCAGTTGTGACCATGCTCCCCACCATCCCCCCCCCCCACACGCACACACCCTCCTTTCCTCAGGGCTAGTTGTCCTGGCCTAGTTCTGTCCCTGTCACTTGAGTGCAAGGTCGGCGATGGTGATCAGTAGTTTTGGGTGTGGTGTAATATTGCCCTGATGTTGGGTTGCTTCCCGTCTAGCTCAAGGAAGGACAGCTGATGAACTGAAGTCTGTGATCTGCATAGTTGGAGGCGAAGTCAAAGGTAGCTAGGTACAGGTGGTGGTTGTGCATGGGGTGTGAAGTATGTTGGCTGAGTGGGCAGGTGGCAGAGGGGGTGGGTTGCTGCAGGCAGTCAGTCGTAGTGACAGCGACTTGGTGTGATGACTGTCACCTTGGGTCTCCTGTGGACAGACAAGGAAGGCTTGGGGACTGAAGCCAAGTAGCCATGGGTTGCATCCTGTTGGTTCTTCAAAAGTGTGTCCAGTGCACTGTCAGCAGTTTTAAGCCCATGCTCTGACTTACGTTTTCATTGCTTTTTCAACATCACATCGAAGAAATGGGCATGGATGCTTTGCACATACTTAGTTATATAAACTCTTTGCACTTTGTGCCTTACCACTGGTGCATGAATGCATCAGAGATTTGATGTTTATCTTGGTTCAAATCTAGTTCACATAATTCTTATTACATGCACGTGTAATATGTACAGGGAAAGTATTTTGAAATTGTTCCTTTCTCATATCATGTGCTTCTTTGATAAAGCAAATTTAGAATGATTTGGTGAGTTTTTTTTTCTTTTTTAAAAATGATTTTGAAACCATGTGCCAGTGAAGTAGTGTTACAGCGAGGTGAATTTTCAGTAAAATCATACTGGTGTATCCTAGAAAATTATTTTAAAATTTTAGATACAAAGCCATATAAAGTTGCATAGTTGCACAAGGTATATTTGACTATGACATGGTCAGATTTTATTGGCATTTTGTCACAAAAGCTGTGATACAGCCAGTCAGAAGAAATGCTGATGAAGTGATGAAGGAAATATGCAGGCCTTGTTTATCAAACTTCAGAGTTTTCATTGAGTGTCCATTTTGCGCCCAATTTGACAAGATAAGTGATAGCTTGTTTTTTGTTTTCATGGTCTTTCTTGAAGAAGACCAAAGAGGTCAAAACGTGCATGTTTTGTTGTTTTTTGTCCCTTTTTCACCTGGTATGTGTGGTGAAGTTGTAAATAGTCTTGAAGCAAAGACATTTATGGGAAAAGAGGTGAACAAAAGCGTGTCAGATGTACATTTAAAGTTTTTTCTGCGGAGAGCAGTATGTAGTGCAGTTTGATTGGTGCCCAGGAATTTTGTCCATTTGCTGCATTTGGCTAAGCTGAAATTCAGCTATCTGGAAAATAAATCCACCTGAGAAGATTTTCAGTTTTGAAGGCAGTTGTATTCAGCACATGCAGGTCCCTTTTTCCAGTGGAATAACATGTTTTTTCTTTTAAGTTTGTTACTGTCCACTTCACTTTGATACTAATTTATTTATCAAGGAAGCATCATCATCGGATGATGGAAACATGATACAAAATTGGTATATTTCAGAAAAATGATCTATGTGTAGTAGCATGCCCTTTTATGCACTGATCAAGGCTCAATGACAGTTTGAGTAAAACAGTCCCCACCTTTCGTCTGAACTGCCAGAATGTTCCTATTTGAACAGCTGGTCGCCATGTCAGGACTGAAAGGGTTGAAAGAGATGATGAATAATGTAGACAGCAGCAGCTGTTGGCATTAAAGAAATGACAAGTAGTCTCATGAATGGCAGTGTTTTTTTTTTTTTTTTTTTGTTTACTGAGTAAAGCATAACAAACACTTGGTAATGCACAGGGGGGGAAATGTCAGTAGCACTGCTTATTGTGTGGGTGAACACTGCGTATTATGTGACCCATAGTTGAAGTGTTTTCCTGTTCTTGTGAATTTTGTTATTGTTGTTTGTTTGTTGGAGGGTGGGTGGTGGGTGGGGGGCATTTGATAATGAGCACCTTACCAAAGCATCAGATTACCATCACAAGGGTCCACAAGATTTGTAGGTCCTTGCTTCAGACCTGTGACAGTGCTTTGCGGGCTATTGCTGGAGTTTTTTTTTCTTTTTTTTTTTCCTCAGCATGGTTTTCCAAGATCAGCATGTGCAGATTGACCTGTACTTTCATACCAGAAGATGAAACAATTCCAAAGAAACAGGTTGGCAGGTTGTGGGGCAGTTTTAGGTGTCAAAGGTGAAAAGTTCGCAGAGATTACAAAGCTTGTTGGCAGATTGAGTGCTCGATGGTTTTGTGGCCCATTTCACACTGAAGAAGCAAAACCCGTGTCATGAAGAAGTGTTTACCATGCAGACTATGTGGTTCTTTGTTGTCATGGCCATCTTTGATGCACAAAGCCTTCATCAGATGCAAAGCACGTACTGCTCACTGACATTAAATTAAACTAAAAGATATGACAGCTAAATCAAAATTGCAGGGGTGATGTTCCTCCATATTTTAACAGAAATCCATAGTGAAGTAAAAGAATTGTTTGTTTTTATTTGAAGAAAAAAGAAAGAAAGAAGAAAGAAAAAAGTAAAGTGGAAAACAGAATGACCTAGTGAACTTGAAAGTCTCCACTGCAACTGAAAGTATGTCTTATGAATAAAGTTGACATGGCGGTGTTTTCAGCCCCTCATTCAAAGTGGCTTGTCCACAAGTCAAATTGAAAAAAAAAGAAAATGCTTAAAGCCCAGACTGTTAATCCTGTTTGCGAGGCTCAGTGCTCAGCCCTCACCGTCTACAGTGGAAGTGGTGTTAGCAGGCTACTCTTAATGGACAAAGTGTTGTAAGCGGAAATCTATACCTGTTCAGATATAAGAGGTACCTGAACAGGTGTTAGGGGTACTGATCAAAAAAAAAAAAAATTTCTGTATTGGAAAATTATTAAGGAAGACCATCCCTGATGTTGCCTTGACACAGAAACAGAAAGACCTTCCTTATGTGTGGTTTGTATCTTTGATGATGTTCCCAGACCATGTATTTGTGGCAGAGTTAGGGTAAAGCTCCTTTGTGCATCAGTGAATAACAAATTTTAATGTTACAGAGCGCCATGTTGGGCCCGTGACACCAAACTTCCTGATAGTGGCAACAGCCCATATTCACTGGGACCCTGAGTACAGCGACGTCAAGATGGTTCAGACCATGATGCTCATGTCGGAGTTGGTGACCTTTGTGAAGAAGGTGACCAATGATTATCGACCCCCTCAGCCCTCGCCAGGGCCTTACCATGCCAACTCCGTTCCTTTGGTCTTGTGTGGGGATCTCAACTCTCTGCCTGAATCAGGTCAGTTCGCCACGTTTCTCATGTGTAGCAACAAGCAACAAGGTTGTTATGTCCTGTGAGGAGATGAAGAAAACAAACAACAAACAAAACCGAAACGAAAAAACAAACTTTATGTGACTCCATTTTCACTTTCTTTCTTGACAGTTGTTGGACTGATTTTTATTAAATCTGTGCAGAATTAGTATTTTTTTTCTTGGATGCCTATATATAAATCAGGGTCAGTTTTGTAAACTCGCTGTGTACTACTGTCAGCTTATCACTAACATCTGCATACTTGCATGTAATGCTTAGGACACTTGTATGTAGACGTCAACACTTTGGGATCAGGCTATTCAAAATATAATTCGGATAGCACTCACGCTTTAAACAATACTTATTGTTGTGGAAGTCGTCTGTATGGAAGTGTGCCATTAGCTTGAGACAGAACTCTGTGTTTTTGGCTTGTATTGGGGCTGTATGCTGAGTACACCTCATTTTCTCTACCTGCCGCTCACATTGAAATGGCACTGAATTCCTTCAGTAAAGTACTTAGCAAAAATAACACAGGAAATTGCACTGCATTAATGGAATGTGTTGCAATTGCTTCAAGCAATGGATGTTATGATTGATGGTTTGGGAAATGATAGTAGCAGTGTTCTAGATGATAGTAGTATGTTACAATGACTGCAGTTTCAGCCAGTCATTTTGGCACATCAAGCAGATGTTGGTATGGTTCTTGTCAAGAAGGTTAGATCAAGAAGAGAGCGCACGCCGTTCTTTCTTCCGCTAAGGCCAATGAAGCCAGTGGGCGGAGCTTATCCGCCATGTTGGATAACCCAAAACATCGATCTGGTGTTGAGGTTTTTGCGGTCTACTTAGCGTGTATTTCCACACAGTCAAACGGAATTGGAATTCGATAAGAAACAGAAACGATCACATCAAGTTGAAGGTACATCTCTCTCTCTCTCTCTCTCATTTTTTTAAATGATGTTGCGTAATTGACTGGAAATGTTCCGAAGTTGAAGGAAATGCAGAAACAATCAGCGGCACGTCGCATCGCACAGACACACTGTGCACAGTTTGTGTACACAGCTTTGGAAAGGCTTGTAAACCGCACATATGCAAAATCAATATCATCATCTTTTATGTGAGATATTTGTCTTATGAAGTATAAAATATCAACTAACAAACTTCCGGATTTCCCTCAATAAATAAATTCATTCATCATTTGTTCATTCATTCTCTCTCTCTCTCTCTCTCTCTCTCTCTCTCTCTCTCTGCCTTTGCTCATTTCAACGGAGTAAATGTCTGTATGCTGGGGGGGGGGGGGGGGGGGGGGGGTCTTTTGTCTTATGATGTTAGTCACTGAGAGGTGAAGGAGTAGGGTTTTTCTGTTTGTACTGTTGTTTAGACGGCTAGATCTATGTAAACAAGCCCATTGCATGCTTATTCTTTTTCCCTCAACCCACGTTTCCCATATGACGTTTCAGACGGATTTTTGCTAAGCCTCAGGTCAAAATCTCCCAGTCTGCATTTGGCAAACAGTCCGAGTTTCAATAAATGCATAGCGAATCCTAACGAAAGTTTACTGATAACAATGGTGAAATTTTGCAACTCTCTCTCTCTCTCTCTCTCTCTCTCTCTCTCTCTCTCTCTCTCGCAACAGCTCGAGTATATGAAATATTGCTGGCTGAGCAATACAAACAAACAAAAACAACAAGAAGTCATTTGACACAATTACTCACCAGTTGAAATTATTGGCCAGAAAATAAAACCAGCTTGTTGGAAACTGTCTGCTTTTACATTTCAGGTTTTGTTTCAGATCTAAAAAGTGTATTTCCTGCCAGCATTATAGTATATCACTTGCAAATATGTTTCCACAGTAGCTTCATAAGAAGCACACAACATGATTATTCAAAGGATCCTAATAAAAACATATGAGACTGCATAGACGTGAACAGTTCTTTTCCAACCAATGTTTCCAATATGGCATGCACAAGTTTGCGACACTGTACGTTTGAAATACATTTTGAGTCTTGGTTGAAAGACACTGAAACAAATCGCTTGAAAAACATTTCTGCTGCAATGCATATGATGATGACGTCGGAGGAAGGTGTAGCAAGTGCACCTCTGGTTTTCTCATTGATTAAAGAATGTATAGAGCTCTTGTTCTTCGTTGTGTCCACCTCAATCAGTGCACCAATACAAGTTTCACAATGAACAGTCTTTTTCAGTTTGTACACAGCAAAGCCTGCAATGTAAGCAACAATTTTCTGCAAGCACTGTGATAACTGAGAGGCTGAAGGAGAAACATAACAATGGTCAGTGCAGTCATCATCCACCATCATGGTCTTCTGGTGAGAAATGTTTATGGCCCTTGCTGACGGAACACTCTCCGTTTCATTGCTAATGTAACTCTTTCTACTTGAAACATTTAACACAGGAACACATTGCAATGGCAGACAGTTACCCCGCAGGACTTCTTGAATTTCATTATGCATTAACTTTTTGTAGGCCCCAGAAAACTGTTTACAACTGGTTTTTGTTGTTGCAGCCAGACGTGCTTCTGATTTTACCAAAGAACAACTCGATGTGATCCTGGCTAAATGTATAACTCAGCAAGAATGTAAGGTTTCCCTTCTGAATTAATGTTGAGTACAGTGCAGTTAAGCTGTTGATGCACAAAAGAAAGCCAATAAATCCTGTTTTTCTGTTACTTGTTGTCATGGGTTTACCGTTTCTGCTTTCTGTCAAAGACAAATATAATCTTTGGCTTTTGACAAAAAATCCAGTACTTTTTCAATATTTTTCTCACTGAGAGGCATCTTCCAGTTACATGTTTTTAAATTTCTGGAGTTCAAGATGTAAAAAAAAGCGTTCAAAATTTTTATAACATTTATTGTCTCTTCACACCCTTCAAACTCTTCAAATCCTTTCAGGCAAAAGGACAGGGATGTTGCAACAGATTCACTGAGAGTCTGTGCCGCAAGCTTCACATTCATTTTCATTTTTTGCCATTGAATATGGGCAGACCTCAATTTATTGCAAGTATGTAAGCCTTCGGCTTCTTGAAGTTTTTCCAAAGAAACAACATACTGCCAATTTTACAACACGTGGACCTGCCCACAAAGAACCTTTTGAACCCAACATGTTTCGGACAAGTTTTAACATGTGACATGCATCAAGAAAAACACACACAGGCTCATTTGTCATGGGATGAGAAAAAGAACTAATAATTGTTCCATCACTGTTCACACACAACACCCAAAAGCCTTAACATTGCCAAGTTTGCAGCCTGACCATCATGAGTGACAGCCACGACTGTAACACCAATGTCGTTAAGTCTGGTCAAACATTGTAACAAGTTCTTCCTCTCTTCGCCATTTAAGCCATCGATGAAAAAAATACGCAACAGGTAGCTTCCAATTGCTGTTCAGACTTGTCAGCATAAAAACTAATGCTTCTTTGGCAGAGTGTCATCGTCTAATTGAGTACCCATGTCAATATGCCCATACTACTGATTACCGTCAAAATCCACTTGCTCTCTTAAGGCCATTTCATCAAATGACAGGCAACAGACTACATTTTTCCCCTTCTTCTTCTCTTCTTGTACCAGAGTTGTCAGGGCTGCAAATGAGTTTTCAGTAAATCCAGGCTTACCATCCACAGCGCTAACCACTTGGCAAGTGTGGATGGGTGAGGAAGGCAAGTATCAAATACTTTTCTGATATAGTTGTATGCCTTGGGCGAATAAAAGTGAAGAGTGAGCGCAAAACTTCTTAATTCAGGAGTGTATTTCTCTTTTAATGCTTTATCATATTTCTTAAGTTGACATTTCACAAAAAACAGAGACTTAGACATTTTATTACGTAGGGATATTAAAGATTTAATTTAATTTGACCTTGTGTTCCATGAGAGAGAAAGAGAGAGAGTGAGTGAGAGGTGAAAGTGACAGAGAGCAAGGAAAGAGAGAGAGAGCGAGGAAAGAGACAGAGAGAAAGAGAGAGAGAGAGACAGAGAGAGAGAATGAGAGACTCGCTTCAATTACTATCGCGTATCACTATGTATTCATAGTACTAAATAATAGTGAAAAGTTTACCCCTCTTCCAACTCGCAAAGCTCCCCCAGCATGTAGGCACACAACACACACACACACACACACACACACACACACACACACACAAAACACACACACACACACACACACACACACACACACACACTGAGGGGCCCTTGCACCGGCTCTGGTGCTGCAGCCAAAGATGGGCTGGCCTTTGGGATCCTTCCTCAACGCGGCCAGGCGTCACATCCCTTTGGCTGAGAGAGTGGGGATGTACTGTGGGCAAGGCTCTCCTCCACTATAATCAAACTTTCGCCCATCCTGCCAGAATAGCATCTGCCCCCTCTGCTATCTGGCCGTCATAGTCGAAAACAACTGACTGACTGGCATCGCGCATCACTACTAAGGCCTAGATCTACGTGCGGTCCATTCTTGACACAAGTCGTAGCGTCAGCACAGGCTCAATGTCTCACTCTGTCACAGCTGACTGACACCTTGTTGCCCTACGACTCTGACCTGACCTGACCTGACCAAACAGCCTCTGTGTGTGCCAAACAGTCATAGCACTAACCCCATAATCATAATGAAAGACTCTCTAGCCTAGTCAGGAAAACCTCAATACCAAATTTCTTCATCTCTCTGTATTCTAGAATGATTCCAAACCTTAGAATGCTTTCGTGCAACCCGGCCCAGATGAACAATCCCGACACCACTTATCCGACAGTTAGATCTAATCGATATGATATTTACATTCACTCATGATCAGCAACAATGGCAGCATTATTTACCTGTGAAAAGTTATGCCTCGTTTCCTGTCACGACCAGGTCTGTTCGTGCACCTGAATGCACAGCAGCTAGGCATCTTCGCCGCTTTGTTTGGGGTTAACCAAGATGGCACCTCTAGAAATGTTTGGCTTCAAAGAAATTACGTCATTCTAACTCCTCCTATCTAATCTTCTTGGTTCTTGTAATGCTGTTTGGTTTGTTTTTGTTTGTTTGTGTTTTAGATGATAGTAGTATGTTACAGTGACTGCAGTTTCAGCCAGTCATTTTGGCACATCAAGCAGATGTTGGTATGTTCTTGTAATGCTGTTTGGTTTGTTTTTGCTTGTTTGTGTTTTAGATGATAGTAGTATGTTACAGTGACTGCAGTTTCAGCCAGTCATTTTGGCACATCAAGCAGATGTTGGTATGGTTCTTGTTATGCTGTTTGGTTTGTTTTTGTTTGTTTGTTCATGAAATGTTCCATGTGAAAGCAATGAGTTCAAATCAGAGGGTGTTTTAACTGATCTATACCTATCAAAAAGTTAAAGGTTCAGAGCTAAAGTATTTTGATTTATGATTGTGTTTTTTTTTTTTTTGTCTGATCCATACAAATATGCTGAACATTGGATAAGTCAAAGAAGACAACGGGCAGTATAGGGAAGACATGATTGCCTGAGAGACATGTTCCTCTGGTGGCAGCGCTGTGGTGACTGGGAATCATCTTGTCCCATGGGATGTGTGGATGATGATGTCTGGAGATTGAGTGTTGGTGCCTGCTGCTGCATGTCTTCATTCCACATGAAATATACACAGTTGATTCGCATGCTAAAGTGGATGTGTCTTACAAATGATACTTCTCCATGCTTTCCACATTTTTTTGTTGAGGCAGTTATAAAAATTGAACCAGTGCTCTATATATCAAGGTTAGAACCAGTAATATTTTGCATGTATAATAATCACAAAATGTGAATATAGATTGACATACTGATGTTTTATATTCAATACAAAAATTCACAGAAATCATAATTTCTCATCTTTTTCAAATAGGCATTGGACTAAGGCAAGAAACTGAAACTAGAAGGAGTTCTGGTGTTTTCATCTTTGTGTGCATTGCTGAGCAACAGTCAAAGAAGAGGTGTGACATCAGGAAGCTGTGGGTACAATGAGATGAAGAGCGTGTTGTTGAGGTGGGAGCAGTGACTGAGTGAGTCAGTGTTCACAGAAAGGCGAAGAGACCTCTAAGCTGCTACAGCACTGTTTACCTAGGTTTTCTTTTCTGGCCATTTCTCTGTCCTAGGAGAACCAAAACATTTTTTTTCAATTTTTTGTTGTATCTGTGTTAGTTATAATACAAGCATATTTTGATGTCATATCTAAACAACTGAGATGTTGAACATTGACTCTGTGAATCCAACTATGAAAATGAACCAAATGGTTTCACCTCTGCCTGACCTTGTGATCAGTCGGCATTACAGGCATTTTATCATTACAATGCAGAACGAGAAACCAGCATTTTATTTCAGATTCGTTGTGCATTAATTGTTCAAGGCTTAGACTGAGTGTTCACTTCATGGCCAGACATAATAGGTAATGGTGACAGGTGTTGAAAATGATACTGGTATGTGCATTCCACCGTGACTACAAATTAAGGATAGTCAGTTTGATGGTTAGGGCAAAATAGGTGCTGTAATGACAGCTGCATGGCCAGCCGTGATAAGGGAGATGGTGTTTCAGGTGTGGTAGAGTTAAATACTGTAAAGTACCGCACCATGACCAGCAGTGATAAGGGAGAAGTGACGTGTGGTGTTTCAGGTGTGGGTAGAGTTTGGTACTGTAAAGTACCACTCCTCCATAAGGGACCAGCAGGGTGATAAGTTTGGGTAAAGTACCACTCCATGACCAGCAGTGATAAGGGAAGTAGCGAAGGGTGGTGTTGCAGGTGTGGTAGAGTTTGGTACTGTAAAGTACCACTCCATGACCAGCAGTGATAAGGGAGTAGGAAGGGTGGTGTAGGTGTGGCGAAGTTTGGTACTGGTCCATGACCAGCAGTGATAAGGGAGTAGCGAAGGGTGGTGTTGCAGGTGTGGTAGAGTTTGGTACTGTAATGTACCACTCCATGACCAGCAGGGAGATAAGGGGGAGTAGCGAAGGGTGGTGTTGCAGGTGTGGTAGAATTTGGTACTGTACTGTAAGTATCACTCCATGACCAGCAGTGATAAGAGAGAAGTGACAGGGTGGTGTGGTGTTGCATTTGGTACTGTGGTAGAGTTTCTGACAGAGGGAAGTTTCTGACAGAGGGGAAAGTGACCAATAATCATCCCGACTTCAAGGACAACAGGTACGAGGAAGTCATGAAGAAGCTGTGTAAAGGTGACAAGACGCACATCTATCACGACTTTCATCTGGATCGGGCCTGCCGCAACATCATGCCCTTCACCAACTACACGTAAGTCCCTGACTACTTGACCATCAACATTCTGTCTGCAGAGTCAGATAGGGGACAGAGGGGGTGGGGGTGCTGCAGGGTGGGGGCAGAATGGGTAGATGTGTAATGCCATCAACAAGGTCCAGAAAATATTGTTATGGTGGCTGAGAAGAAGATGTAGATCAAAACAAGATGTACCTGGGAGGAGGATATGTGGTGAAGTTGTAAATAGTAAGAAAAGCATGAAGCAAAGATGTACATTTATGGGAAAAGTAGGATGACATACAAGATGAACATGGAAAGAGCAGTTTAACAGATGTACATGGGAAAAGGAGCATGAAATAAAGAGTTTCTTGCGGAGAGCAGTATGAAATAAATAGTGCAGTACAATTGATAAGAAAAAGGACATGCTGAAATTCTGGTGGGCAGGAATGGATTGATTGGCTCCATTTGCTGCATTTGGCTAAGCTGAAATTCAGCTATCTGGAAAATAAATCCACCTGAGAAGATCTCAGCCCCTTCAGTTTAGGGGTGAAGGCAGTGGACTGTATTCAGCAGCAGAGATGCAGGGTAGTTACTGGCTTTCCTTGGTGGACAGCGCGATATCCACCTCTAAGCCAGTAATTCTGAGCATCCTAACAGTGAGCACAGAGATGAGGAACAGAAACTGTGGACGAAAATAGACAGTGTAGCTTTCAGATTGGTTCCTTTCATCAGCATTTTTTGTATATATGTTCAATATGAAGGGAAGCAGAGACGAACCAGTTGGTGCCCCACTGTTGATGATCAGAGCAGGTTGCAAAGTAAGATGACTGCAGGCGGAAGTCTAAACAAATCTTAGATAAATGTTAGCGAACCGCCCAGAGAAACATGGACAAACAAGTCACAAGACAAAACACATCTTGTTTTGTTTGTGACTCGTTTGCCCACGTTTCTCTGGGCAATCAGAGCAGTGCAAGTCCCATATGGAGCAGGCAGGTGTTGGATGCTGGCTGTTGTCTGCTGGGCAAAATTGTTGACATGAAGTCAAAGAGATGTGTGGGTTTGGTGGCACAGATAATATGGAAAGGAAAAAGGAATTAATGTGTTACGCTGGAGAAATTGTGGGAAATGTGTGCATTAAAATTAGGTTATGTATGTGGTCTGTGTACCTTCAACAAGACTATCGATTATAGTGTTCTATGGATTTAAGTAACTCTTAACATTGGTGCTGGAGCATATTGACTAGCAGTGCATGCAGGGCATCAGAGTTTGATGTGTGTTTTTGAAACATTGGGTTTTTCCCTGCTTATGAAACTGACACTGGTTTTTCTTTTCTTCTTTTCTTTTTTTTTTTTAGGCTCTCAAAAAATGGACATATTGAAATGTTTATTGTGAGATTCATGACTGCTGTGTTCTGTAGTTCTTTAAGATACATTATTAGTTATCAGTCTTGTATGAAAAGACAGTTTTTAGATATTGAAATGTTTATTATGAGATCCACGACTACTATTTTCTGTAGTTCCTTAAAATACATTATTAGTTATCAGTTTTGTGAAAAGATACAGTGAATGCACTTAGAAATGAACCCTTGTCAGAGAAACAACCACGTTGATTTGCTCTGTGTTGCACAGCTACGACTTCAAGGGCACCATCGACTACATCTTCTACTCCCGCGATCAGCTGATGGTGGTGGAGCAGCTGGGGCCGTACGCCGAGGAGTGGTTCCGGGACAATAAGGTGCTGGGCTGCCCCAATGCCCACATCCCCTCTGACCACTTCTCTCTTGTGGTCACCTTTGAGATGCCATTCCTTCCCACACAACGCAACAGGCCCACGCCGCATCGAGGTGGCCAGCGCCCCAGATAGTGACGGTGGGTGGACGGCCTTGACCTTCATCACAGGACCACTGTTGCCCCCCACTGCCCCCAACTCTTCAGGTGCTGATCTTTGGAGGAGCGGTGCCAGAGGAAGAGGGTCTCTAGTGCAGAGAACTTGCCTCCTGTGCTGCCATCACAACAGGCCATCAGGGAACTCTCCAGATGCTGTGATGCTTCTGATTCTAAGGACCAGAAGCTTTTTTTTTCTTCTCAGAGTTTTACTCATCGTTCAGTGCCTCCTTCCACCTGCAGCCACACCTCATCTTTCTAGTACAACGAGACAACCTGCAGGCTGCTGACCTTCAGCATCAGGACTGTGGTGTGGAAGTCAGGCCTGTAGGGCCCAGTGAATGTCATGCAGTTCTCTTTGGCACCGCATCGTGCCACCATGGTCTGGCTGATGTTGACCCAGTGTGTGTGTGTGTGTGTGTGTGTGTGTGTGTGTGTGTGTGCATGCGCGCGCCCACCTCCCCGTGAGTGTGTTGTAGTATATGTGTATGCGAGTATGCATATGTGTGTAGCATTGTGAATATGCATAAAAGTTGCAACAGGGGATTTGATTTCTGCATTTGTACTATTTTGTCACAGTGGCATGATGAGTCCTGCATGGCGTGGGAGTACACTTAGTATTATTACTGTAAGGCAGACTACAGTACAGAGGTTTTTTTTTCTTTCAGTTATTAATTTTTAGAAATAATTCTGACTTGCTTAGCTTTTAATCTGTAGCATTTATCTGTGGGCGAACACTTGGGGTACCAGTCAGTCCCAAAGGCTCCCCCCATCTGTTACTTGCAGTTGCGGTTCACTGTCAGTGTGGCTTACTGCATGGGTTGACCTGTGTGCACAACCATCCATGCGTAGGCCACACTGACTGGGTTTTGGTTTGGCGGGCTCGAAAGGATTACTGCGCATGTTCGGACATGGAACGTGTGAAAGCTGTGTGCATCAGACAAGAAGAGATTGGTGATTATGAGCAATGACAGAGTGCAGCGCTTGAAGTCATCACTCCTGTTTTGTTTGACCTCAGACTGGAGGAGTTCTGAGAGCGAGAAACCAGCAGTCGAAAGGCTGGATGTACATGAAGCTGTGGTTTGGGAATAGTGAAATAAAGAGGAACATGTCAGAACAGAGCAGTAATACCAGTTTTCAGCTCCTACACCAGCCAGCCAAACAAAATTAAGAAGATACCTGCTTCTAAAGCAGAAATGGAGTTTGAGCCAGAAATGGAGACTTTATTTTCGTATCTGCACCCAAGAGTCTCAAACCTAGATCAAGGATGCATGCCCTCAGTTAGAAATCTCTTTAGTCTAAAATTTACGATAAAATGACTGTGAGAATCCAGCGAAAATATTAGAATAGTAGTGCAGTGGTCCTCCTGTTGGTTTTGGAATCTTAGTGCTTGAGTGGTGCATGAGTGGGAGAGTCTGAATTACTCATGGGAGGTGTAAAGTATTCTGGAATCTACTACATCAGCTGGAAATCCATTATACATTGATGTGGAAGCTGTCAGAAATTGAGTGCTACATTTTTACAGGACTGGGGGGGGGGGGGGGGGGGGGGGGTTGAGAATGCCTTTATTGCAATAGTGAGAGAGAATTGTGTGCTGTTGTGAAGTGTAACCTGCACATGTTGGGAAAAAAACAAAACTGTGTACATATACAAAGGTGTTGGGACTAAAAGAGATGATTTATGATGTGGGATGTATATGGATGCCACCATTTGTTGTCATGTCACCTGAATCTCATGGGCAGCTTTATCAAATCAGATGTGTATATCTACATTTATGTATGCACATGCTTTCACACACATAATTATTTGCAAAAACTTACATGTACACAAACGCTCATGCATACTCATAGCATACAAGCATACAAATAAATCAACACACTTAATAACACATACATACAGATGTACACACTGGCCCCATGTGAAAATGACTCGCATATGCACACACACACTCACTCACTCACATACCACCAGCATGCCACTCTGGGTGAAACTGTGCATGTGAATTAACACATGTATGCCTGTCCTAAGTGACAGACACCTGGAATACAGTGTGTTCATGTCACACAGGCCTGTCACATGATGTTGGCATCAGACTCTGGTGTCGGCACAGAAGGGAGCAATGACTAGTGAGGTCCTGTGGGTGGTGGTTTGTTTTGGGATGGCTGGGGGCGGCATTGTCAGGTAATTAACTCTCTGCAGCTCTGACTTCCAACACGTGGTCAAAATGAAAGTCGCACAAGCCATGGCCAGCATATCGATCAGTATGCCAGTATTTTGCTTCTCTTTTCATTCTGTGTATCTTGTTTTATTTATCACAATGTGTTGGGATTTTTTTATCACCTGTGTATTAAGGGTCGTGTTTGTATTGAAAGAAATAATAGTATGAAAAAGTATTACTTTCCACTTGAGAGTGGAAGCAAACATGCTTTGGAATTGCCTTGGTCGTGGTAGAATCTTTATCAGTATATAATACACAGACAAACAAAGACGATGTTTGTTTTTAGTCCATGGAAGGTGCCACATTTCAGCACGTGCATGGATTATAGATGTATGTGTGTATGTGTTGGAGAGAACGTGTAAGCGGTTTTAGGCTGTAACCAAAAGGCTTGCCACTGCCAAATGTTTTTACTGTGTCACCATAGGTCATGCATGCGCATTGATTTGGGGCTCTGCGCACAAAATACCACCTTGTTTGGACTGTGGGAGAGTCATGTCCACACAGAGGAGTGTAGGCTTCCCTCCACCTTTCCTCCCCCCCACTTCCGTCCATTTTACTGGTCTCTGGGTAAACTACATTTGTTCAGTCCTAGAGCCCAGCAGCATTGAACTAGGCAGCTAAGTCATCCAGGGATTATAGGTGTGTGTGTGTGTGTGTGTGTGTTTATGAACAAATGTGAAGTACTTGATGGGGAAGTAAGCTTAGTTTTACTGAGTGCATTCAGAAAAATGAGCCATGTGAAAGGACCAGTGCAGTGTGCAGGATAGAGTGGAAGAGACAGACAACAGCAGCCAGTAGTGGAGGTCTGCAGAGAAGGGTTCTTGTCGTGTCAGAGTCAGTCATCACCTGTGGGATGGGTCCCTCTCTGCTTTGGCTGGTTGTATTTCTTTAACTAGATATTTGTCTAGATGCATTTGTAGAGTTGTTAAAATGTGCATTTTTTAAAACTTTATGAAAAAAAAAAAAAAGATAACAAATTCTTCTTCCGGAAATGTTGCAGATTTTTAATCAAAGCTGTAGTTTACATCTTGTAGGTCATTTAAAAATGAATCAAACTTTTGAAGCGAATGTTGAATGAAATTGCGGGGTTTTTTTTTTTTATGCATGCCTATTTTTACAACTCTTTTGTATACAGTTTGAGAGTTTAGTGTCATGTCAGAGGCGCAGGTTTTGTGTACTTTTGTAGATAATTGGGCACAGCCACAAAATTTCTATCATAGCTCTTACAGTCACTAGTACAACATGCAGTATCAAAACAGGGGAGAGGAAACAATGAGAGAGAGCATGGTTAACTATCTTCACCTTGTGCTTGAGTAGTTCAATAGTGACTTTGTTTTTGAAAGCTTTGCTCATTGAGGGTCTGGATGAAGTCTGTTGACAAACTCTCAGCATGTTTTCTCTTCTGCAGTTTGAGATGAGGCATTTCTTTTTATATACCAGAATTGACTTTTATATTCTAGCTTTGGTGTTAGGGGAAAGAAATGCTTCGTAATGTTTGTAAGGCTTTTTTTTTTTTTTTTTTTTTTAAATCCATTTCATTTTACGACATTGCAGAGTATGTGCTTGTTGCTGTGTGGATGCTATTGTAAATTGTTCAGTGATGCCTGTTCCATGTATTTTGTATATGTGGACCACTTGAGTCCCATTGATCTCAGCATGCTTGGGCCAGTACCAGGAAAATCTGAAGCAGTTTATGAGCTTCAGAATGAATTATTGGTATGGGCATTTTGACATCATAAAAGTGCATTTTACAAACTGAATAAGCTTAAAGCAATTCTCAAGCAGCAAAATGAAGTAGTTTGAGGTACTATACAAATCTTAAGGTATATGCATTTTACATGTGTATGGAAGCATCCGCAGAACGCATTTATCATTAAACGAACATGGGCTATTTTTTGAAGGCATCAAAATGAACGCTGTAAAGGATACTAATTCAAATTGAGGGAAAAGGTGAAAGGTAGGAGAAGGTGAGGAGGAGAAGAGGGTAGAGAGGAATGAAAAGGAGTTAAACACTTTTTTTTTTTTTTAAAAGATCAAGTACCAAAAAAAATTGATAAGGCCCAGTACACAGTGATTCAATAGCTAATACCAAAATGAATAAAATGTTCATGATTTTGTTCTGATGCTTTATAAAGATGTGAGCTAAAGTTACACCAAGCTTTTCCCCCCGATGCCATAGACATGTCCACCCCTTCCCACTTTCTCTATTCGATGCTGGTCAGAGATGGATTCTTGGCTTTATAAAAAAAAAAAAATTTTCATTATTCTTCTTTTTGTGGTTGGTTGTTTTTTTTTTTTTTGTTGTTTGTTAGATTACTAGAAGGCAGAAAACATCTTCAAAGTCAGGAGATGTAAGCAGCAGCTATGTTCATCACATGGGGAAGAAAGCGCCTTATTTTGTTGACACGCACAAACATGAACAACACACGTTGTCATGGCCAAAGGTTAAAAAGTGGCCTCAAAGTTTTTGCTCAAAATGTCATGTTCATTTGTTGTATGGCGTTATGTTTCTGCTGTCTGCATCAAAGTATGTAGACGTGGCTGTGGAAACGCTATGAAATGATGAAAGCTTTGAGGTGGTGAGGGCTGTGATGAACAGCGTACATGTGCAAAAACTAATAACAGTTCTGTGTATGTGTGTGTACACATTCTCCCTGTTTTTTTTTTCCATACACAAAAGAGAGACACACTTTCAAAGGCTTTAACATGGACATTCATCAGCGGTAAATTGCAGCATGGGAAAGCACTGGGGTAGGCTAGCACAGCACAAGCCAGTGATGGTAAAACCAGCCTGACAGAGAGTATTCAGTAGGAACATGGTGGTATAGCCATCACTAGAATGGATCCGGTTTCATTAATAGACCACCAATTCCATGGTCAAATTCTGGGTTGAACCGGTAATGCTGTTTTTTGTGGGGTTTTTTTTTAGTTGTGGGACCAAAAATGGTGGGCCCAAGTGCCAGTCCTTTCCATTGGAAAGCATGCAAAAGTCACATGTCTGAAAAACAGAATAAGAGAGAAAAAGTTTTCAGTGAGCGTTGGGCATACCAGAACATGGGCATTTTTTTTTTTTTTTTAATCAAACAGCAGACAGAAAATGTATGGCAAGAAGATTTTTTTTTGTACTGGCTACCTCTGAATCAGTATGCCAGTGTCACTGAATATGCTGAATTCTCGCAAGTTCACACTCCTTCGCTTCCAGACATCAAATATGACCTTGACAGAATGCCCAAAGACACCCAAAGTTGTATGGTGGAATGTATACTGGTTTGCTTTCAGGTTTTGATCATTGATTGTTCCAGATCAGGTGTAACCACCTGAATCACTTATTCTGTCAGTTTGTGCTCATTGTCTGACTGGGATCATAGCTCTGTAGCACGTCATGATCATGTCATCTCTGTACAGTAGATACCATTTTGGCCATCAGGTCATCAAGGCAGTGCTAGACACAGGGCTTGGTGTGCCTCATGTCAAGAAAATAATGCTGAAAAATCTTGAAGGATTTTTGTTGTTTTGTCCTGAAACTCCAAAGTTGGTTGTCTGCATGCTCTCTGATGAGTTTCATCTTCAAGCACGTATTTGTTTGTTTGTGGTGGAGGGGGGGGGGGGGGGGGGGGGGGGGATCATGTAATTTTTAATGTTCCTGATGAAAACAATACAAGCTGGCTTTATCAGAAATAAGGGGTGTCAAAGTTATTTTTATATATGAGGTTTATTGCTAATTCAAGAAAGGATTTTAACTTAGAGAAATAATTACTTTGTTAAATCGGCTTTCATTTCAACTGGAGCTTGTGTGACATGATTGTAGGTTTTTGGCTGGGATAATGACTAGAGTAACATGGTTTTTTATTACAACTAAAGCCATGAATGACTTTTGTCTTGCACAGAAGCTAGCGACACGAAGAGAGTTTTGATCAGAAAGAAGTTACAACTTTGGTACAACAGGCCTTTATAATAGCTGGAGCTAGTAACACACAGAATGGTTTTAACTGTGGAGAAATTGTTGACTTTTGATGCAAAAGGCCTTTGTTACAACTAGATAGTGATACAAAGCTTTTGACTTGGAAGAAATAATGGGTTTGGCATAACCGACTTTTATTTCAGCTGGAGCTAATGCCACCAGGGAAGGTTCTTCTCGACAGAGAAGAAAGGATGACTTCAGTTTGACAGGGTTGGAGGCAGTGACACAGGGAAAGGTTTCAACAGGGAAGAAAGGACTGTGATATTAATAGGCTTTATTACGAGTGACACAAACAGACATTTTGAACTGGAAGAAAAAATAACTTTGGTATAACAGGCATGAATTACAACTGAAGGTGGTGACTTGTATTAAGTGAAGGTTTTCACAGGAAAGAAAGAATGGATTCTGTAAAACGGCATCATTACAATTGAAGCCAGTGACTAAAAAGAAAGATTTTGACTGGGAAGAAATAATGGTTTAGGTTTAAAAGGCTTTTTTTTTTTTTTTTTTTTTTTTTTTTTTTTTTTTTTTTTTTAGCAATTGAAGGTTTTCACTGGAAAAAAAATAATGACTTTTACAAAACAAACTGTCACAAGTGGAGCTTGTGACAAAGAAAGACTTTGACTGGGAAGAAATAATTATTCTGATGCAAAAGCGTTTTTTATTACTCTGGAGCTAGTAACACAAAGATTTTGACTGGGATGAAATGATGGCTTTGATGTAACAGACATACATGACCCAAAGGCTTTGGATGGGAGAATTGTTTGCTTGTAATAACATGGTTTCATTACTGTCGATTGCCATGCTGTGACTGCATTTACTTGTTATGGCAAAGTCATAAAAAAACCCACTGGCACCTCTACATACTGTTTATCCATGCCTGTGCTAAATACCATGCCATTAGGAGAAAAGCAGGAGTGCTGGCTGTGTGTGTTTTTTTTTAAATGAATTACATACATGTCTTCAGGTATTCAGCCGACAGTGAGTTAAGTCATGGTTTGTGCCAAACATCATCATGTTTAAAAATCATAGCTTCAGCAATGCGGAATGGTTAAATCATTGAAGCACAAGTGCAATAGTTGACCTGCAATGACATGAGGAGGTTTTGACCTCATGTGTTGACATGAATCTGAGTTTATATTGTTCTGTTGGACCACCTGAAAAAGGGAACAACAGTATTAGGAGAACTTGTAATGAATGTTGATTTTAGACTGCCTCTATACATAGGCATTTATGTGAAAGTTATTTTTGTAATTTCACTTTCAAGATTCAACAGCTATTTGATGGTGACATTTTTGTCATGGGTATGATGTGTAAGATACTTCTAATGTCAAACCACACTGCAGTGAATATGGTAAATTGTGATGTGAAGTGATGAGGTAATCTACACTTGACATTGGTGTTCCTGACATGCCTCAAATGCTCCCTTTGTGTCTGTCCAGTCTTGTGTTTGGGCAGTGTCCAGATATTTCTTCATGTGCGTGCATATCACAGAGAGTATGATGATCAGGATTAAGCCGTGCATTTGTGCCCCTCTCATGCTTCATCATTGTCTTGTGTAATGTGAGTGCTTTCTTGAATATGTTTACTTGAACCAGTAAGGGATCTCTTCAACATGAAATAAAAGATGAGTGTATTTAGATGCTACAAGTTCACACGAATAGACTCACATGACTGTGTGCACATTGATATCCAGATACCTTTGTTATCAGGCTGAATGTCTAGTAAACTGCAGCTGGCATCAGTTCTGTCCATTGATGTACAGATGCTGTAACCACAATGAAAAAGAGTTGGATGGGTAAATAGTTTGTACTGTACCAACAGGAGTCTCCAGTGCTATGGCTTCACAGTCACTAAGCCGCGTCAAAGTAAATCTGTCCAGGTACTATCCAAGCGCCGTGTCATCAAGATCCTTAAGGATGAAGGATGAGGGAGAGATTAATAAACTTTTGACTTTTGAACACCTGACTCTTCACAGACGCCAGTCAGGGAGCATCGTGTTGCTAATCCCCCCCCCCCCCCCCCCCCCCCCCCCAACTCTTGTCTTCCTCTTCATGTGCCCTCCCGCCTTGGTAAGTGGTGAAATTGAGCAACATGAGGTAGTAAAATTAAAAGCTAATCATATTGAAAATGAACATGGAAAAAGATTTTTTTTTTTTTTTTTTCACCTGTGGCAGTCTTCTCAGGGTGTGACAGTTGGGACAGTGCTAAGCAGTAGTCATTCCCCTGTTGTGTTGACACCACCATTTTCCCTTCAGTGATGATGGTGGAGTGAGGATCCATTGGGTAGAGTGAGGATCCATTGGGTAGAGACGTAGCTTAGGGATCCGTTATATTGTTGGCTTGGTCTGTGAGGATGTTGGATGAGGGATCTGTAGGGTGGCCAGTTTAGGGATCTGTAAAACTGTATGCTGGGAAGAGAGTGCCGACTGAGAAGATGGTTAGAGGAAGAGGTGGATAGACTCATGGCTGAGTGAACAGTTAAGAGCTTCAATACCAATCCAGGCACATGCCCAAATTGTAGGGGGTTCATCAGTGTGATAATTTCCTGGTTGTGATGGATGTTTGGGACCAGTGAACAGGTAAGGCCATTCTGTAGATCAGTGTCTGACACCACATTGCTTTGTGTAGTGTTCATGTGGTATGTCCAGGGCTGCTGTTGGACTGCTTCCAGCAAATACTTTTGGCAGGGTTTCTGTTTGCTTGGTCATGGGCACAGACCAGTTTCAGATGGAACTTTTCTCGCTGGATTAGCCAGAAACCCTCTTTCTTCTTCTGGGTCTGAGTGCTGTGCATAGGACCGTGGAGAAAGACTGTCCCCCTGGACAAGCACTCTATGTCCTGTGGAGTAGGGCAAAATGTGTGGTCTGACTCAGGAATGAACTTGGAAATTCCAGATCTTTGTCTTCCAGCAGAATTAAGTATTTTCTCAGGCCGCTGGTCATTTTTCAAAACCAGAGCTACAGAACTGAAACCATTCAGGTTGTCTGCCGAATGCAAAAGTACAGACTACAATGAAATCTATGAATAACATGATGGTAATAGCAGCATCGTCATGTGAATGATTGCATGTATTGTGATAGCAATATGACACAGTAAAGCATATTAACACATATAGAAATGACATTTGCAAGAGCACACAGGATGAATACAAGTGCTGTTTTTTTTGTGTGTGTGTGTGTGTTTTTTTTTTGAAGGGGGGAAGGGTATGTGTATGGTCTGCCTTGTTTGTGTGTCAGCAAAGCAACCAAGTGTACTTCGACTCCAGCACATCTGGGGTGTTGATTTTCAGTGCTGCTTGTAATTTCTGTGGAGTTCCACATCAGTGCTGCACAGGACTTTGTGACTGAGGCACTATTACTGTTTTTAAAGCTAAAAACAAAATGGCAGGTATATTTGTTTTCTTTCTTTCCTTTTTTGGCAAAAATCATACAATAAGGAGAAATTATTATGCTTTGGACATTAGTTTTGAGTGAGCTACATCAAGTAAACAAGTTAAGCATCATGTGGTCAGGTTCGACTTGACAGCATGGCAAAATTGAGGCATGTGATAAACTGTGAGTTGGTTCATTTTATTATATTTCTTTTAAATGATATATGTATTTTAATTTGAGCACATTTGTTTGTTCCTGGGTTAGCCAGCCACTGTGCCTGACCATAGTTACCATGCAGCGTGTCATGCCTACTCTGTTCGTTGTATAACAAAGGGAATCTCATTACTTTATGTTGTGTTTTAGAATGTATACCATGACATCATGTAAATAGATGAAAGAGCAGAAATATTTGCTTATGAATTCTTTGAGTACAGTTCTCCTGTGGCTAACTTGTGGTGAATGGTTTTTAACCAATGGGTGATAGAAGGAAGGTGAAAAAACGAATTCTGTTGTGACATTATGTCGCTTGTGGCAGCTGAAGCAAATTTTTAGAATGGACATTAGTTATGATGATGCTGTTTTTTTAATCATTTTTCACTTCATTTGGTGTTTTCAGTCATACGCTTCCTATCACTTGTGTCAAACCAGCCACACGTTTGACTTATCTGATTTCAGTTCTCTCAAGAAACAACGATGCTACATTTGCCTTAAACAGATAAATGCATGATTTTCACTGTGAGGTAGCAGCAGCAAGCAGAAATAATGAAAAACATTGAAATCTGCTCAAGATGAGGAGTTTATAAAGTTGTGCTGTTTGTAAGATGTTTTTTTTTTTGTTTTGTTTTTTCATTGAGTGGAAGACAGCAAGAAATGGGGAGAAAGCACTGTGAATGGCTCTCAGAGGATTGAGATATCACTGGAACAGCCTGAATATAGTGTGCAGGCACTGTTCTCTGTCATCCCTCATATCCCCATCTCTCCTATTCATTCATTCAGACTTCTCACAGTTTCCCCAGCTCACACTGTTTCAACCGTATGATTGAAAAAAAAAAAAAAGTTTTTCTTGTGTGGTCGAGGGACATTCCTAAAAAAAAATGTATTGCATGAGACACATATCCCTGTTTTTAGACCATGTATTCCCCTCCCTGTTAGATACATGTATGTGCCGCCATGGCTTTCTGTTGGTGTGAACAAATGTGGTGAGCATGTTGAAGCAGATCTGATGACCTGGTCAGTGTTGCGTGGGCTGGACAGAACCTGTGGAGTTGTCCGGGGGTCCTCCAATGGTGGGCAGCATGTTCTTCTCCTGGTCTCCTGGCTGTTGGAAGGGGGGGGGGGGGGGGGGGGGGGGGGGGGGTGCCATTGCTCCACAGCCTGTGCTGCATGTGGCATGAGTGACAATGATTGTCTTTGTACTATGCTATGAATTATCACACAGCAGATGGGCTCTCATTACAAGGCAGGGTGTGTGTATGTGTGTGTGTGTGTGTGTGTGTGTGTGTGAGAGAGAGAGAGAGAGAGAGAGAGAGTGACAGTGTATTGGCTGCTCCCAGCAGGACTAGCTGGCTTGTTTAGATTGGGAGTTGATGAGGAGGAGGAGTGGTTTGAATTAAATCACTTCTATTTTTTTGAACCCTTTGAACTGTCTGAAATATATTCTGATCCTGAGAACAATGTAGTTCTTTCAGATTGTTAAAAGAAATTAATCATAACAGTTCCGGTAGAAATTGGAATGACAAGAATGATCAGTTATCGGTCTTCTCCTTGTGAATGGTCCGGTTGTAAAAACTAAAAAAAGAAAATGAATTTGAAGGTTTTTACCAGTTAAGTCAGTACACCTTTTATCCATTTTCAAAATTTAGAAATCATAGCATTTTATTTATTTTTCTTTTGTGTGTGCGTGTGTGTGTGTGTGTGTGTGTGTGTGTGTGTGTGTGTGTGTGTAAAATGCTTTCCCACAAAATAGCACAGATCCCATGTCCTTGGAAGACATAGGGGAGTTTTATAATTTACTGTTCATCTTCCCAGGCAGAACAGTTGTTATGAAGGAACCATCATATTCTCTGAAGAAAAAAGGTATTTGGGCTTTGTTGTTGTACACCAAATAAGCTTTAGTCTGAAGGAATTAGACAGATTTCTGGTCTCATTTCTTCTTGTGTCAGTTGTGTTGGTTTTTATGCATGATGGCTCAAGATTGCAAACAAGAAAAGTGTTAATAATTTCACCATAAGCTGTACAGAGATGTGAGTATTTCCAAGCACTAGTTGTTTTTACAGTCAGTCTCTGCAAAGGCCTTTCAGCCCATTCCTCTGGAGGCCATTCTGCAGCTATTTTAGTAAAGTAAAAGAGAAATGTGTGTGGTTCAAGTTTGTGAAAGATTCTTCTCTGTTATCTTGCAATAAGGCTCCCCATTTTGTGTGATTGCGCATACAATGAAACTGTAAAATAGGTCTAGAAATATCAGATTGAAGGTAAACAGCAAATTTTTTGCCTGTACCTACATCCACACACTAATCAATATCAAGTGCGTACGTTTTGACACGTTGATGTGAGAGCTTGAAATTTAACCAAAGTCGGCTGCATTCCTTTGGAAATGAGCCATTCTTGGAAGAATTCATCAGAATGTATTTTGAGAAAGTTTTCCATTTTATGTGTCATCAGTATTTAAAAAGAAGTCATTTTTAAAGGAATTCACTCTTTCATAAACAATAACAAGAAAGATTCAAAGCAAGTGAATTTTTGTTTATATTTCCATGTAATGAGCTTTGTTATTAAAAAAAATGACACTGACTCAAAATCACCATCTATCACTGCTTTAAAGAGAGAGAAAAAAAGGGAATCCCTCAAAATACCTTGGCTAAAGGAATTTGTTTAGCTGTGAAAAACAAGATGTCAAATTGTCAGAACTGTAGGATACAAAGTCTGCTGCTGCCAAGTTCAAAAGATGAAAAAAACAGACACTTCTTCCACCCGGTCATCATTTTTTCTTCAGCAGTGGCAAGATTTTGGCTACCTCTATACCCTAAAAAAGTTTCAGGTGAGGTATGAATACACCCTTTGAAAACAACTTTCAGAGGAAAGGGTAACCCTGAAAATGGATGTGTTGAATCACCTAGCAAGTCCGTCAGTCGGACAGAGTGCTATTGTGTGGACTGGTGCAGAAATCCAGCATCAGTGTTGAGCATGCTATGGTATTTTTGCTACACTGGTGTTAGAAAACAACCAAACGCGCACAAAAAAAATGTAGATAATGCAGGCAGTAGTGTCTTCTGGGCTGACTAACATTGAACAAGGTATTCGTATTGAACATTTTTTGTGTGGGTTCCATAGCAGCATTTGCAACGAATTCTCTCTTTTTTTTGTTTTTCTTTTTGTTTTAGCCAAATAGAAGAACACATTGTCTGGCCCAGTTTGGAGTGTCAAGAACAAGAATGTGTAGGTTGAATATGCATGCGTCCACTTGGCCCAGTGTCAGACCTGTCTGTGGATACTTTATAAGAACAGGCCTGTCCAAACAGTGGTCACATGGTAGACCAGGCAACCAATTGGAATTATCTTTTTTCATATTATTCACTTCTTTTATTCATTTTGTGTGTGTGTACGATTTACACTTATTTTGTTTTTGTAATCCTACTTCATAAAGATGAACTGGTCCAGATTGATGATTCTGTTTTATCTTGCATTTTTAATATTCTAATATTTTTAATATTTTGTTTGAACAGGGTTGGTACTTCAGAGAATCATGTCACAGATTTAGGTTTTACGTACAAGACACAATGATCAATTGGCATCAAAATGTTTGATTTTTTCTTTTTCTTTTTTTTTTTTTTCAATAGTTTTCATTGGATTTTGTACTGTAGTTATGTGTAGTGGTCTGTTTTTGTATTTGGACAAAATTTGTTTTGTTGTATTTTTTTGTAGTTGTAGAAATGTTTATCGATTTGTCCATTCTTTAGTCGAAAGTGTCATGAGCTTTCTTTTTTTGATTGGTATTAGTGTCAGTTCAGTTTTGATGTATCCGTTGGTTGGAGTGTAGTGTCGATGGTGCTCTAACGCCTGTGTTTCTCAACCTTTGAGGTTCTGATGGATATTTTACGTTGTGCGTGTAGTTCTGATATTGTTCATTATTGTGTGACTACATCAAACCTTAGATTGGCTTATCACTTTGTCAAACACATGTACTGGTGTCAATTTTTATGGAATTGATTTTGGTAAGCACCGTTTTTCTACATTCCTTATGTCTGAAGCAGGGATTGTGTCCATCTATTCTGTCTCCAGATAGTGTGTGCATCGTTGTGCATTGACCAGTTTTTTTACTGAACTTCCAAATAAATATGTCTGAAATATTGTATGGCTGAGTTTGAGTAGTATTGTACTATTGCTCTCTCTGTCTCAGTCTCTGTCTCTCTCTCTCTCTCTGTGTCTCTCCCCCTCCCCTCTCCCAGGCACCTGACATATGTTGATCAGCTTTCTTGATTTTTCTACCTTGCACTGTCTTGTGTCAGATTTATGTTCTTTAGCTTCTCGTCCTTTTCTTTTCATTAGTTCAGTGTCGATTCACTACAAGGAGATTTAGATACATGTTCATTCACATGTATCAAATTAGAAAATTGAAAAATTGCAACAAGTTCCCCATGACAGATACCCCATGACGGATTACTTACTTCAGCACTAAAGACTGTTCAGAATCGCACTTATACAAGACATTGTGAACATCACTGTATTTAGAACTTGGTTCTGTTCCACTTTATTCAGTAAAAGCCTTGACCATGATTCAAACAAGCAGAAGATGGTGGACAGAGATCAGCATTGGAGCAAGTGCAAGTTAGTTATTTTGTATTCGATACATTTAAACTTGATTTATGAACAGTAATTTCATATTTTGCCAAACAAGACTGTCTTTGGAATTTTTAAAGAATGTAGTGTGTACTGAATTTGCTTTTTGTTCGTTCGTGAGTGTCTGTCTGCATTCCTCAACTGGCCATTCTTGCTTGATATTTGATTGTTCTAATGCTGGAGGCTGTGTAGGAGGCCAGTTCATCATTCCTTTCCCACAACTTGTACATGAGCTGCAATCTGTTCATGGCCACTGGGGTTGCACAGTGATAGGAGCGAGGCCCAGTGGCCATCAAGCTTACAGCAGAAAGCACCGACAGACAGGGCACTGTCCACTTTTCTGGCAGTCTATTCCAGGTAGTGACAACTGTTTGTGATCACTTGTTTCTCATCATGTTCAGCTTGGTGTAGAGCTTCATCAGCTGTAAAACACTCATAATCGGTCATCTCATTGAGCTTGACCACAGGTCTGTCTGCCATATCGATGCCACTGAGGTGTTTGAAAAGGTCAGTCATGCCCACTGTAGTGTACCCTCCGAGGGCAATCTGAGGGCTGCAGGACATTCTGGACAGGGCTGGTCATTTAAAAGGACAATCAGCTTGGTGACTGCGTGCTGAATGTCCTGTGTGTCGCTCTTCAGTGTCATAAAAAATGTTTGCCTGGCAGAGACTGCCCATACTCTCCAGTATTGATCTGATCAAACACAGAGAACTGCACAAATGTCCTTTCTGCCAGTGGTGGAAGGAAGATCTGATGATCACAGGGATGTGGCTGGCATGTGGAATGGCTAATACAACATGGTTTTTGAATGTCAGATTCATCACCCCTAAATCTGCATGAATGTCTAATTACGGATGCAGCGCTGTCCCTCACTGCCTTCGGTTTTGGTGCAGTATTCTGGCTGCCTCCTCTCCCCCCCCCCCCCCCCCCCCCCCAACCTGGACCTGGTCTTATGGTACAGATGTTTCATGGAGAAAGATCACCTGTTAGACTGACCACCACTGATGAAGCCTGTTCGAATTGTCTTGAAGGGTGGTTGCTGCTTCTTGACTGTCACTTTGGTTTAACAGCTTGGTGACATCACCAAATATTCTCGCTTGGCTCTTGACACCACATTGTGGGTGATGGAGACAGTTTCCATGTGAAGATATCATCATATGGGAGTGAAGTAATGCTGAATCAGTCTGTGGCAAAGACTGTATTACTGTGTACATTGATCTGTGGAATTACTCCAACCAGTAGGCCATAATGTTAGTGAACTGCGATTTATTTTTTGTGGCCCTCAGATGTGGCAAATCCTCCGTTCGAAGACCAACCTAAGTAAGACTGCCTCCCTTTGAAGATTTATTTCTTTTTAAAGAACTTGGAAAAAACAAATGTGCATACTGAATTACCCACTGATCAAGACCTCCCTCTTTTCCCAAGACTTGTTTTGTTAGAGAGCATTTGTATTTGTGTACACTAGATTCATATGATTTAGACACCTTGCACTCAAAGTTTGTTTTTCACTATAGAACGTTTTTTATCTGTGTATATAAATTTACCTGAAAAACCAACTACCTTGGTGCAGTGATTATCATCACGGGCTTTTGCTAGGAAGTTATGGGTTCAGTTCCCATCTGTCATATATTTGTGTGATTTTTCACCATCTACACAGCGTTGAGTGTGCTGTAGGCTCAATGGGGAAGACTGGAACTACACAATCAATTTTCATCCACTACAAGGAAAAATAAGTGTTGCTCCTTACCAGCAGCACTGCAGGTTACTGTATCTCTCAGGCCTGTTGATGCAGGGATATGTTATGAAAGGAAGTCAAAGTACAGTCCTGTGACATAGTCTCTGACCAGAATTGAAGTCCAGTATTATCTTCATCGCCCTCACTACTCGCAAAAGTAAGTCTCAGTTGAATCCATGCCCTGCGCTGCTTGTTGCTGCAGTTTTGATTCTCTGTCCATCTCCATGTCATAGGGAGTTCGCCTAGTTATCAGTTATAGCAAATTCATGAGGACTTTCATTGGATAGACTTACTGGTACTCTTCCAAAGCCAGATAGAGTGGGGGGGGGGGGGGGGGGGGGGGGGGGGGGGGGGGGGGGGGGGGGGGGGGGAGCTCGTTCACACCGACTCTGTACGAAAAAAAGCAATTCTTGTCACCAGTAGGGGGGGTTTAAGTGTCTTGCCTAAGTTGGATCAGAAGAAGCCAGACCGGATATGATATGCAAGAGTGCAGTGTCTCTCCTGGTGGGGGTGGCTCGATGATGACTTGCTGTTGATTGCTCGCTGTGGACTGCAGGTGCTGGGGCTGTGATGGCACTGACCTAGATGTGGCTGTGTACAAGACAGCCTGAATGAGAAGCCAAGGAGTGAGGCAAGGGGGAGGAGGGTGGGGCACAGAGGGTGAGACTGGGGAGGGGGAGGGGGGGGGGGGGTGAAGAGATGAACCTTCTGACTGATTCCCTCCATTTAAAGATTTTTTTCCAAAACACTTTTATCTGTGTATACCGGATTTACCTTGTAACCGAGACCCAGAATTATCTTGCAATTAAGAGCTGTATATATCAGATTTACTTTGCAATTAAAACGTGTGTATACCAGATTTACCTTTCAATTGAGACTTCCTTACGATATTTTGTCTAATAGTGCATTCTCATCAGTATGTATTCCAGATTTACCTTCTAATTAAGACTTCCACACATTCAAAGACTCTTTTTTTTTTCTGGAAGAACATATTTATCAGCTTCTTTGTAAGATTACCTTCTGATTAAGACTGCACCACACTGGAAAGCTTTCACGGAAGATTTTCAATGAGGTTTTTGTTGTTGCAATATTTATATTCTGATCAAGACTGCATGACGTTAGAAAACTTTTAAGGAGCATTTTCACTGGTATATGTTCCACATTTACTTTCTGATTAAAGCTTACATTTTAAGACTTTTGGGTTAATGGAGCATATTTACCTGTGTATTGTCCTATTGTTTGTGTCTTGCCTGAAGAGGACCTAAGAGGTCGAAGCGCGTCGTGTTTTGTCTTGTGACTCGTTTGTCCACGTTTCTCTTGGCGATTCGCTAACATTTATTTAAAATTTGTTTAGATTTCCGCCTGCAGTCGTCTCACTTTGCAACTATACCCGATTTAGCTTCAGATTGGGACATCACTCCTGTTTAGACCCAATTTTCGAGGATCAGTGGAAGTGGGGGTCATTATCTTGAAGGTTCTTTTGTTTCAAATTAAGTACATGTATACTGTGTTCTCTGAAGAGTGTCGGACCACTGGAGCTTGAGCTGTGACGGCCCAAACTCTGTGTGTGTGTGTGTGTGTGTGTGTGTGAAGGAGCTCAAATGAGTGACATGTAGAGAGATGGGGGGGGGGGGGGGGGGGGGGTCAAAGAAGATCAGACAGACAAACACAAACGTACTAACAAACAAAAAGAGCTCAAAGGAATCAAAATACGGAGAGTTGGAGGAAGAATGGGGTGGCTAATCGACAAAGTGCACACAACTTTGCCCCCAACCTTCACTCGCCTCTTCCTGCTGCACCCCCACCCCATATGATAATGGAAACTCTCACTTTTGCACACACACACACGCACGCACGCACGCATGCACGCACGTACACACACACGCATGCGCGCGCGCGCGCGCGCACACACACACACACAAGGTATATATAGTGCTCTTTTGCTCTGGCAGCTACTTCTAATGGTTTAAATACACACTCTCAGTCTCCATTGGGTTACAAAATCACACTTCTTTTATTGATGATAATGATAACAATGACGACTATTTACATTGATGACAACCCGGTGGCCAACGACTTAAAACAACAGGAGCTTAAAAATCGTTGGTCAATAACTGTTTACATCATCATCAAGACAAATACAAGTTCTGTTGAAAACATTGTATTATTATGGAAGACACAGTATTCCCTGAAATTTGAGAACTGAACATGACAACAAAATGAACAGTCCCGGGAATAGAAGGGAAAGGGCGTGTGGGGGTGGGGGGGGGGGGGGGGGGGGGGGGGGGGGGTTGAGGGAAGGGATGTGGTATTGTTGTTGACACCAACACACAGGCATTCACTCTCTCCATAGAACTACCTGTCACTATCATTTCTTCTTGCGGTTAAAAGTAAAAAAAAAAAAAAAAAAAAAAAAGCGTTTTCCATTTGTTTTTTCAGTAAAAATCAATAATGTAAAATGAATTAACTGATTACATACCATACACGATATACACATATTTTGCAGGTGAGGTTAAACACATAAAATATGACAAAGTAATGAGAAGAAAGATTTTAAAAAGTAAATGAATCTTGTTCCCTTTCTCACAACAGTGGAGAAGCAGAGAAGCTGGGCGCAGCTTATGACTACGAGGCATGTAATGTAATCATTACCTTTTCCGCTTGTGGTAGTTGCTGCAATAACCAGAACAATATGTACAGTACGATGCTTTGAGTTCATTCCTAATCCACGGAAGGTACATGAGTGAGAATGCTTCAGGAAAGATAGTACAGACAAATGACAATCAGGTTTCTTTTTTTTTTCTTTTCCTATTTTTTTGTTTTCGTTTTTGTTTTTGTTTTCCCATTTTCTGTGCCACCTCAGTGGTGTTGCATCCACGCTGCTCATTCCGTACCCCCCCCCCCCCCCTCCCTCCCTCCCTCCCACCCACCTGTCCACGGCAACAGCCTGTCCCGGACCGCCACAGCCCTGGCGCTGGTTATCCACAGGGAGCAGACAATGTCAAGTCGTGAAGGGGCCATCGGAGGAGACACTGCACTGCTGCCGAGTCACTTCCGTGGTGTTCAGTGGCGCCTGTACTGATCTAACAGACGTAGGACACCACCTTCTAAAGCCCCTACTGACGACAATAATTTGCTCTGTCACAGAGCCAGCGTGAGTGAGCTTTTTGCTCCGGAGGGTGCCATCGTGTCTGTCCAACGACAGTTCCCATGAATTTGCCAATCCTGGCGACCCCAACAGAACCAAATCAATGCCACAGAGTGGAGAGGACATCAAAACTGTGGTCACCACCATGAGAGCAGGGCAGGAAAGAGCCACATACTTTGAGACTTTTTTTTTTTTTTGAAAGCTGATCAATGACGATGAGGATGATGAAGATGATGCTACAGATTTCCATCCCAGTCTGAGACTGCATGACAGGGCTGTACTCTATGCTTACTTTCATAATATATCCTGGCGTCAATCAGGCCTGAGAGATGCCGACACCTGTTGGTTGGTCAGGAATTTTGAGCGACATTCTCAGAGATGCTTCCATTGAGTGGATGAAACTTGACCATGTGGTCTGGTCTTCCCAACTGAGCCTGTAGCAAAGTCTGGGTAGGAGCCAGTCGGACAGAAAAATCCCACGAATAAATGGCTGTGATGGGAATCGAACCCACAACGTCACAGCCAGGAGTCTGCGGCGCTAACCACTTCGCTACGGTGGCTGGTATCACAGTCGGTTTTGTCATAGTTTTATTCCCTCAATATATAGAGATTCCATTATATAAAGTTGAAAAAGAAAGAAAAAAAAAAAAGAAAAGAAAAAAAAAAAAAAAACCGCAACCATTTTGTTGAGTCGGTATCCCTCGGCTGATTTCCATTGAATCTCGGTGGCAAGTCGATGAACTTTCCAAACACAGTCACGCGTGAATAAACTGTCGAAGTCCATGCCTCGGCCAGTCAAAGAGTTAACAACGGTTTACACAGCAGGTTTCTCTCTCTGTGTTGTAACTCATCTTTCTTTTTTAGAAACAAAAACCATAATCATTCAACAGATAATGCGCGTTCATTTTCTACATTTCCATCAAGCGTACATAAATATTTAGCAGGCAGTTATGTACAAGTCAGGCTTTTTATCAAATACCGGATTTGCGCGAAAATTCAGATAGCACAACTGTTCTTCACACCCAGTGTTTGTACTCAGCGCCTTTAAGTATATAGACATTGAGCTTAAACATATGAGCTTCAGCAAGTTCACTTCAAGGAGATGAACAACATTAATGTATCTGTATAAAACAGACTTTAGAAAAAAAAGTTGACATAAAGTTGGTTCAAGGAAAACAAAAAAGAGAAACATGAAAAGATAACGAAAGTGACATTGAGCCACCCCTACTGTCTGGAGTGGGGGTGGTGGAAGGAGGTGGGGGTGGAGGGTGGGGGGTGGCAGGGTGCTGGGAGGAGGAGAGGATTGGGCTTCAAATTGCAAATCGATGGGAGTGTAAGAGAATAAAGGAGAATTGTTCAAAGTCCAGTCAACGAAACTGGCATCAGCAGTCGTATCTGTTGCCTCAACCGTCTTCAACATCACAGGATTTATTGTCATTTGTAAGAGTGTTGTAAACAGAAGGGTATGATATCTTAAGTAAGTACTTGTTTTGAGGAGGTCAAGTTCAAATCTCCGCAGCACCTGGTGGTCAGAGCTTTTTTTTTTTTTTTTTTTTTTAAACCACCAACCTCAATACATGGCTTGGGGTCCACTTTGCATTTATTCACACAGACATGCCAAAAAGATGCGTATTTGAAATGGCTTAATGCGTCTTGGTGTTGGTTGGGTTATTGAGACATGCAGACAGTCCGAAATGCAGCAGAATGCTTGAAGGGGAGATGACTGAGGCCATACTAGCATTTCCCCTTTGTTACAGAAGCAGTAGCCTCCCTGTCCATAATGAAGGACAGTGTTTGATACCCATTCCACCAGCTGACTCTCTCTCTTTCTCTCTCTCACTCTCTCTCTTTGTCTGTTTCTCTCTGTGTCGCAGTGCGCGCGCGCGCGCGCGTGTGTGTGAGTTCGTGAGTGTGTGTGTGTCTGTATGCGTGCGTGCGTGCGGGCGGCGTGTGTGTGTGTGTGTGTGTGTGTGTGTGTGTGTGTGTGTGTGTGTGTGTGTGTGTGTGTGTTGTGTGTGTGTGTGTGTGTGTGTGTGTTTCTTAGTAATATATTTGTACTAGACAACGTACAAACTGCTGTTTATTCTGATCTTTAACACACGAGAAAGCTCCTCCTTCAAGTGTGTGTGTGTGTGTGTGTGTGTGTGTGTGTGTGTGTGTGTGTGTGTGTGCGCGCGCGCGCGCACACACACACACACACATGCATGCTTGCATGTGCACTGACATGCATGTGAGTGACTGGCAGTGAAATAAAACATGAAAAATTGTTCCTTTTGATTGTTTCAAACGGTCTGTAAAAGCAGTTTGTTCTACAAATAGCCTGTTGGTGAACACCGTCTACTTTGGCTCGCAATTCTATAAAAGACTAAATTCACATCGAAAAATTCACTTTGAAAAAAAATTGTCATTTTACGCATAATTGTTTTTTTCTTTTCCTTCGAAAAAGTGAGAACTGTTGACAGTAAGAATCGAAATTCACGGCTCTGTTAGTGTTTAACATTGATTTAGACGTGGAGTTGAAACAACTGTAGCCCCGACAAGGATGTATAAATTATATGTAGGCCTATGTGTATGTGTGTGAGGGAGATGTCAACAATTCTCAAACACATACCTGTGTGTGTAAACTATTATCCCACTCCCTTTCCCACACCACCAACTCCCTATCCCCTCAACTCAAAAAAAAAAAAAAAAAAAAAAAAAAAAAAATCATTTACATCCAGCACATCAGTCCATTCATCGCCAACATCAACCGCTTACGCTTTTAAAGGGAGTTAAGTCGTGTCAGTCATCCTGTGGGGCTGTGATCGCTGTGCTCAGTTGGCTCCCCTGCAGCGTGGCCGTCCAGTGCCGTCATGCCACTAGGAAAGGACGGTGGGGTCTATCACTTCGGGCAAGGCTGTTTCTACGTATGGTGGCACTGAAACGAATTGTACATATGTACATACTTCAATGTGGAAAGTGCCTAGTATTGCTCAGTTCGCTTCACATTACATGAGCGTGAAAAACGTTTCTCTGTCCAAGTATACTCGGTTGTCATTTTGCGTCACAATGGATGCGGACCTTCCACCCGCGAATGATGTCAGTTCTGTTGCTTTCAATCCGAGTGTTTTGCCAATGAAATCTGTTCGGGGCAAGTCTTTGTTTGTGAATTATTTAAAACGAACTGTGGCCGCACCTATCCTGCGCCCAGTATGAGGAGATAAGTGTTCGTGCTACGTTTTCATTGTCTTGAGGTGTTGTTTGTCTTGCCTGAAGAAGACCTAGTCGATCGAAACCCGTCATGTTCGTTGTGTAATTTATTTGTTCTTTCGTCGGTAGGTACAGAAATGTATCTTCTAGTTTTTGTTTCAGTTTCCACATTGAAATCAAAACTGCAGTACTGAGGAATCCCAGAGCAGGCTTCCAGTCTGGTGAGGCTAACCCCCAAACCACATTGTCCGTGATTGGTTACTCAGTTAAAACAGTTGAACAAAGTGAATCGGTATTTTGATCCATAAGTAGGTTCTTGAGCTACATTTCCAAACGTAACACGTAAACGTCTGACACTTGAGTGAAGAGACCGGTTTCACAATGTCAGAGTAATCATGAAAACTGGCATAGGCTAAATCTGATTTTTTAGTGGGGAGAAGAGGGAGGGAGAAGGGAGCTACTTTTGCCGTTTTCTGGCCTTCGATCATGTTTTCTTTCTATCTATCCGTGTATTATTTACGTCAAATAATTTTTCTACAAATGCCAAATAACAAAACTTTGAATAAGAAGGCCTTGAGTTTCTTGATTGTCCATGGCTTTATATCTTTTAACTTCTGTTCACAGTTATGAAGTCGTTCATAGTTATGTAGTCTATAGTAGTTCCATAAATAAGATGCTTTAGGGTCGGCAGTTTTTCCATTCTAATTTACTGAATCGCTTTTCGTTTATAAAAAAAACAAAAAAAAACAATGATGTAAGTCTGGACTTTCTCCCTCACCTATAAGTATCCATAAATGCTTAAAAAAGGCATCATTTCCCAGTAACCACGCCCAGCGCCCCTATATTATCCAGTATCATACAAATAGTCATTACCTGAGTTTCCAAGAATCATGGCTTGCCGTTTGTCTCTGTCCAGATTGGCAGAATTGGGCGGGAGAGGGGAGTAACCACTGTCGCGTTCCTCGTTGGCTTCTTGAGAAGCTGTGAAGATCATCATGAAAACACACATGTCTACATGAAGCAGTATAAAAATAACAGAATGTTATTTCAATAGATAATCCGTTTAATCACACCGCCTTCTTGGGAGACCTGAAGTGGAGTGAACGGATCAGATGATGACTGATCATGACGTTCCACGACAAAAATATAATCAGTTTTTACATGACAGTTTGGGGGCAACCACTGTTAACTGTTCTTTACAATACTGTTTGTGCTTATGCTTGTGCCGCCCGCCATCAGCAAGGTGCTGGCCGGTCTGGCAGTCAGTGTGTGTGTGTGTGTGTGTGTGTGTGTGTGTGAGAGAGAGAGAGAGAGAGAGAGAGAGAGAGAGAGAGAGAGAGAGAGAGAGAGAGAGAGAGAGAGACAGACAGACAGACAGACAGACAGAGAGAGCTGAGAGAGAGAGAGAGAGAGAGAGAGAGAGAGAGAGAGAGAGAGACAGAGAGACAGAGAGACAGAGAGAGACAGAGAGAGAGAGAGAGAGAGAGATCCTCGTTTAACTGAGGGAAAAGACTAACAAAGGCTTCTTTACGTCCTGTCCCTCAAGAACAAGCAATGGAAGATAACGGTGTAACAGAAACTGATCAATTCAAAACAGACACATGCATCAAGGAGAAAAAAAATGAACGTGTAACCAAGTGAACACAAGATTAAACTTGAAAATCGCATTCAGTTCACAAACAGACGTACTGGAGGCAAGAGCGGGGTGGGAGGGGGTGTGTGTGTGGAGGGGATGAGCAGGGGCAGGGGAATGGGAGCAGAGGGGTAGGAAGGGTCGGGGTTTGGGTGCAGGTTGCTTATAAGGTAAAGAAGAAAAACAAGGGAGGAGGGAGGATTTTAAAAAAAGAAGAAAAAAAAGGGATGGGGTGTTAGAGAAAAATACAAAGTACAAGCCCCTCAACCCCCCCCCCCCCCCCCCCCCCACTCCCCCCCCCCCCCCTTCCACCGTCCTTACTGGAGACAGAAGTTTTATCAGGGTGGATGAGAATAGGCTATGCATACAAAATAACCTGCAACGAAAAAAAAAGAACTTTGAGAGAGAGAGAGAGAGAGAGAGAGAGAGAGAGAGAGAGAAGAGTGTGCGTGGTCGGTGCAATGGTCTGGCAAGTCGGTTAACCCAATGGACACACAAAAATAATGCTGAGATCGTATCGAGCCGTGCCACTGTCTTCTGACCTGCCAGCGTACCAGGGAACAAGCAGACCGAAGAGTGATCGCTACACAGGGAAGGTGAGATAATGAAAAAACCAGTGAAGGAGAGAGAGAGAGAGAGAGAGAGAGAGAGAGAGAGAGAGAGAGACAGTGGTGTGGTGTGGTATGGTGGTAGTGGTGGTGGTGGTGGTGGTGAATATGTGTGTGTGTGTGTGTGTGTGTGTGTGTGTGTGTGTGTGTGTGTGTGTGTGTGTGTGTGTATGGTGTGTCCGTACGTGCGCGCGCGCATGTATGTGTGTTTACATCTAATACAACACTGAAACAACCAGAGTGACAGTGTGTGAAGACGAGTCGTTTAAAATAGCCATTTCCATGTCAGGTGGCAGTGACGGAGATTCGAATGTGTGTGTGTGTGTGTGTGTGTGTGTGTGTGTGTGTGTGTGTGTGTGTGTGTGTGTGTGTGTGTGTGCGCGCGTGCGTGTGCGTGTCCATAAAGTTAAGCACAGGCTTTGCACACAGGGGGTTGATTCATCCCTTCAAAAAACATTTTTTTTTTTGTTATGCTGTGTAATCCAGCCTGTGTCAACTGGTAGTGCGCACGGGGGTCTTGGTGACCTCGTTACCGCGCGGGATAAAAAGTGCAAAGTTGCGTTAACTGTGCCTGTTTTGCATCAAGCTTGCTGGCGACACAAGATGTGTAAAATGAAAAATTCTTTTTTCCCGTGCAAGAGCAGTCTCTCAAGTGAGTTTTTGCCCCTTCTTTTTTTGGCTGTTTAAGCGCGGGGGTTGGTTACTGTCAGCCCTTTTCTCACCATGCCACCACGAAGAAAACTTAGCACCTTTGACAAAACCAGGGCGATTGCGTGGATACAAGATGGCATTGCAAAGGCTGAAGTGGCGCGACGACTTGGTGTGCATCATTCAGTTATTGTTAGACTGAATCAGCGTTTTTAGGGCGACCAACAGCGTTGAAGAGAGGCCACGGTCAGGTCGGCCTAGGCAGACTACTCCCAGAGAAGATCGTTTCATCGAGAGGCAGGCCCTATTGCAGCGGATACCACTTCCACCAGCATCCAAAGGCAGCTTCGTATGGCAAATAACACCATCCTCAGCCGTCAAGCCATACGAAACCGTCTTCACCACTTCGGCCTCAGATCACGTCGCCCAGCTGTTCGACCACGACTGCTAGCAGCCCATAGGCTGGCTCGCCGAGCTTTCTGCCATCGTCATGTGAGATGGAACCAACAACAGTGGTCCCAGGTCCTCTTTTCAGATGAGTCGCGGTTTAGTCTTGAACACAATGACGGCCGAACTAGAGTTTTTGGAGGCGTGTTGGTGAACGTTACATTGATGCAGCTGTTCGCCAGACCAGGGCCTTTGGGGGAGGATCTGTTATGGTATGGGGTGCCTTCAGCCTCCACCACAAGACACCACTCTACCATATTGATGGAAACCTCACAGGCATCCGCTATCGGGATGAAATCCTGGCGCCCTTTCGTTGTTCCGACCATGCAACGGATAGGACCCATGGCAGTCTTCCAAGACGACAATGCTCGGCCACATAGGGCCCGGGTGGCCGAAAACTTCATTGTGCAGGCCGGCATCAACAGGATGATCTTCCCGGCGTATAGTCCCGACCTCAATCCCATCGAGCATATGTGGGATGAGTTGGGGAGACGTGTGAAGGAGAACCATCCACCTCCCAGAGACCGCCAGGATCTCTTCCAAATGCTGCAACTGGAATGGCAGAGAATCCCTCAGAGGGTCATCAGAACACTGGTCAACTCGATGAGGAGTCGCTGCGTGGAATGTCTCGCCAATGGCGGTGGCCACACCCACTATTGAAATGATTTTGTGAACTGAACAGATTTTGCGAACTTTGATTTCGACCCATCCTCTGTTTAATTGTCTGTAATCAACAACCGTTCATTCGATCCCAATGAAATTCAATGTACGTTGGAACAAGATAATGAATTAAATCTGTTCCCAATTTCAAAATCGTGGCTTTTAAAGGGAATTCCCGAAGTGAAGCCGATGAAAGGTGTGATTGGGTTGCCTAGAATGACATGGATCAGGTCCAATTGATACGCATACCATTAGAACATAACTGCGTAGAAGACTTCTAAACAGTTGACTTAAATCTGGTTCTCTTCCTGGTATGCTCTGTCTGTCCGTCTGTCTGTCTGTCTCTAGTATAAATGCATGATTTTTGTGCGTGTATGAGTGCCAGTAAAGGTTTATGAATATTATGTGCAAGCATATGAGTGTGCTTGTATTGTGCGTGCGCATGTATATGTGTGTACGTGTGGTGTGATGTGATGTGTGTGTGTGTGTGTGTGTGTGTGTGTGTGTGTGTGTGTGTGTGTGTGTGTGTGTGTGTGTGTGTGTGTGTTCGCGCGCGCGCTCGTGTGTGTGTGTGCGCGCACGCGCGACAGTGTGTGTGTGTGTGTGCGTGTGCATGCGTGCGCGTGTGTACAGGTGCAGGGAGAGAGAGAGAGAGAGAGAGAGAGAGAGAGAGAGAGAGAGAGAGAGAGGAGGAGAGAGAGAGATGGTTGTGGTGGTGGAGTGGTGGGAGTTGGGGGGGGGGGTGGGAGGTAGACTGAAATTCGTCTTGAGTCCATATACAGAAACGCCTCAAGTCTGTCTCCAGTGTTGCAGGACAGAAAGTGGCTCAGTGGACGAGACGGAAGACGAACAATGGGCCAGGCCATGTTGTACGAGATCCACAGCAAACCTGCACCCAGCAGCACCTCGCCAGCCAGGCGGAATGTTCACTAGTGAAGAACGGCGTGGAGAACACGATGTCAACGGTTCTCCTCTCTGTCCTGGCCGCTACGGGAACGGAACCATTTATGCCAGAACACTGTCTTAGCCACAGGTCCGTCGACACTTTTGTGACCGTGGTTTTCGCGAACATTCTTCTTCTTTCTTTCTGTTTTTCTTTCTTTTTTCTTTCTTTCTTCTCTCTTCTCTTCTTCTTTTTTTTCTCTCTCCTCCTGCTCCTCTTCCTCCTCCTTCTCCCCGCTCCTCCCGTCTTCTTCTTCTAGAATAAATCATAGTGACCTACTACTAATTATAGCGCTGACTGTCCACAGAGCAGAAGAAGAAAAAGAAACGTAGAGAGAGAGAGAGAGAGAGAGAGAGAGAGAGAGAGAGAGAGAGAGAGAGAGAGAGGAGAGAGAGAGTATGCATCTAAAGAGTATATTACATCTTAAATATTACATTACGACTGTTTGCAGCTTTGTTGTTATCCACGAAGACGCCGGCCTCTCCGTTTTCATGAGGGAGCCGGAATGATTGGATTGGCACGCGGGTAAAGACACTGAAGGACACGCGAAATAAGACACCACTATGTCAAGACAGACAAAAAAAAAGAAAGAAAGAAAACAGCTTCCTCTTCCTCTTCCACGCAAAAGCCCCAGTACTAGTCAGCTGACCAATCAAAAACTCGTAATGCAAAGCATGGGGTGGGCAGAGGGAATGGGGGTGGAATCGGAGGGGTGGGGCGGGAGGGGTGGAGGACGTGGGCTCTTTGACAGAGCTATCGCCTGGGTCGGCGACTCAACAGGTTTAGCCCCAACGGTCTTCGGGGGTCATCTCCGGTCGTTTTGTCCGGGATGCGCGCGCATGCATGCTTTACTTTTCCACGTGGGGGCGAAGAGGGTGGATGACTGTTGGGTAGGTCGAGGGGGGGATGGGTGGGGATGGAGAAAAGGTAGAACGGAGGCGGATGAACAGGCAGTAGAGGTAGGACAGGTAGTTCGGGATAGTCTCTCTCGGTCTGTCTCTCTCTCTCTCTCTGTATATAAGAAACCACAAGCAATATAACAACTCGAAACTGGTATGTGTGTGTATGTGTGTGTGTGTGTGTGTGTGTGTGTGTGTGTGTGTGTGTGTGTGTGTGTGCTTGTGCGCGCACACGGGTCCATGTGCCCATGCGCAGGCCGAATGCGCATTTGTTACTGCAACATTTCTGTGCAGTTTATCAACTTTTTTGTTGTATCAATTATTTTTACTGAGTGTTCTAATTTGATCTTTATGCGCTCGTTAGATAGTCGTATGAAGCAGAAACGAACAAAGTTACAGAGAAAGATGTATATACGTATATTGAACGCGCGCGCGCGCCCGCGCGCGCGCGTGTGTGTGTGTGTGTGTGTGTGTGTGTGTGTGTGTGAGAGAGAGAGAGAGAGAGAGAGAGAGAGAGAGAGAGAGAGAGAGAGAGAGAGAGAGAGAAATTGTCTACATCATAACTGAATCGTTTTCCACTTCCTCTTTCGATGAGTAAGTTCTTGTGCGTAAACGACAGTGGCCTACGACACACAAGTTACCGCTAGACACGTACACCGACACAACAATCGATAGCTTACGGCACAGCTATCTATTTCTAGGTTATGGATATTTTGCAATCGTAGCCGTGGTTGTGTCAGTCATAGTAACAACAGCAAAACAAACACAGCGGTAACGATAAGTACAAGAACAGCAACAATAACAACAGCAACGACAACAAAATAACATCAACCGTAACAACAACAATACTAATGATAATTACGACAATGATAGTAATAATAATAATAATAGTAATAATAACAATAATGATAATGATAATGACGACGACGATGACGACGACGACAATGATGATGATGATAACAACAATATTCTAAATATAAACGGCCACATTTCGAAAGGGGGGGGGGGGTTGGGGGGTTGGGGGGGTGGGGGGGAAGAAGGATATGGGGTGAGAGGTAAGGGCGCCGACGATGTAAAAGGCCTTCTTTAGACGCTGACGATAATCGATCAGCTTGGGGGGGGGGGGGGGGGGGGGGGATATCAAGAGATTGGCGAATAATAACAATAAACACTTGAATTGCTTTCGCGTACAGAAAACCGGTCCAAGAAACGGTATTTTCACCGGTTATCAAGGATAATAAACTAGTCAACCAAACCTTGGCATTGCTTATCTGCTCTTGAATTCGACGTCACAACTTGTATTGGAACGAAGTGTCTGCCCAATGCGGCTGCACACCAAAAAATTAATGCGCCAAGGTCTTGCATAAGGAGTCGAGTATTCAGAGACTGGCGCAGTTTGATTGTTTTGAGCATTTTTATTGTGTCTGAAAGTTGATTCTCTTCTTTTTTTTCTTTCAAATGGCCATCAAGATACAAGCCAGGTGATTCAAAGCAGACTGCCTGAAATCAAAGGAATGGGAATTGTTTTGGTTTCTTGGAGCGGGCGCAAAGATAGGGGTGTCACGGGTGAGTGCAAAGGCCTGAATGTGATGTTCAACTAAGAGGAAGGTCATGTATTTCAAGATTGTGATTTCATCGGTGGAAATCCCCCAAAACAAGGGAAATAATGGGCGGGGAGTTGTTCTTTTGATCAGTTATCAGTTTAACATTAAATGCTGGCTCAAATTTATTATGGTAGGCCTCAAAACGCTTACACAAATCGGTGTTTGCGAGTCGACGAGGATATTGTGTGGCAAAGACATTTTGTTTCTTATTTTTATTTATTTTATTTTATTTTATTTTTTTGTCATTGCGGTGGAAGTCATCTGCTCTCACACCGTAGTGAAAGGTGTCTTATGTTATGCATATATATGGGTTGTTTTTTCCTTATTAGTAACATGCGTTCCCGGCAGACCCAGACCAATGGCTTTAAAAGCATTGCCTTGGCAAGCGTTATAGATCTAACTTGATAGATAAAGCCAATTGCCTGAAAAGATTATCTTTGAAAGAGGAGAACGTAGCAGTAGTTACGACATTCACAGGGAGTTAGTTCAAAAGATATGTTCTTGAGAATTAAAAAAAACAAACAACTTGTTTCAAAGATATCCATTCCAGGTTTTAGTAACAAAAAACCACTGGTTCGATTTAGAATTTTTCAGGGCTTATTTTGTGAACTTTAGACAGATGTGATGGGAGTTTTATTGTTCAAAACCTTGTGCACTTCGTTATATCTTTGTTAGTGCGGTTAATTCCAAAAGAGGCAAGATTTGTAACTGTTTCACCTTTTGCTCTGTCGATAAGTGCGGATCAAGCTATATGTCCAATACAGGGAGTCTGATCTTTTCAGATGTAGGCTACACTAGTACAGTCATCCCATACATTGGAAGCATAATCAATATAAGATGTTATGTGGGCATTGTGGAATATTTCACGGGAACTCGTATCGGTGAAGTGTTTTAGTTTCTTTAAAATGAATACGTTTTTCGATATAACTTTGCATATGTAGTTGATGTGACCATCCCACTGTAACTTGGTCGTCTACAACTATCCTAGTAGTTTTTGCTGCCTGACCCGATTGATATGACGGTCTTCAATAGAAAAAACTGGATTGAAGACAAACCAAGTGGAAACAAACCTAGCTGTTTTTCTCGGATGGATATAATTATGCACTCTGTTTTGGTAGGATTTAAGTGCATTGCATTATCTTCACACCAGTTTTCAACGTCCAGGAGACTTTGTTATGCTAAAGAAATGAAAGTGGTTATGGTTATATCCAACCACATTAATGTCAGGTTTTTTTTTTTTTTTTTTTTTCTTTTTGGTTGGCAAGGTGATACACATTCAAACGGCCAATTTGTAACTTCTGTCTATTTTTTTCAAATCTGTCATGTCAATTGATTATCAGTTGTATGGTTGTGAAAATAAAGTACAGTCGAAGCCGCTTGTAACGAATCGCCGGGGACATTCAAAATTGCTTCGTTACATCCGGCTTTCGTTACAACCGACACACACCTGTTATAACGAATTTCTAACTGGTTGGTTTGTTATATCCGGCATGACGTCTCTCTCTCTCTCTGTCCCAGCCGCCAGTTTATCCACACACACACACACACACACACACACACACACACACACACACACACACACACACACGCACGCACGTACGCACGCACGCACGCTTGCACGCGCGCGTGCGCGCGCGCACACACACACACACACACACACACACACACAACACACACACACACTCACACTCACGTGTATGTGCGTGCCCGCATACACGGACAGAAATCAAGCTCGTTTCCTAGGCTGTCATAGGCCTATATTGTACTAAAAAAATGCCCAAAATATGGCTGTAAATAAATATAAACAGATCACAAAGGCGTATATTGCAATTTGAAGGCATATAAATCGATAATAAGTAAAATGGGCAAATAAGAAAATCACTGTGTTATTCTGAAGACTTCAGAAGAATAGATTGTCAGAAGAAATTACACAGTGCCACGATTTGAAAGTGGGAGGGGAAATGGAATTTTCTACACTGTTCGTTGACTATTTGGCACTGCTATGTCATTGGAATATGCCCTAGTATAGAAAGAAACTCTTAAGCAGTCGATTTTAAAATTCAAGCGCTCTGCCATACTGGAGAGAATTTTTTTTTTTATGCTTGTCAATAAATCACGATAACTAAAATGACTAGTGTCTCAATAAGGTCTTGAATTTTACTTTGTCCATCACTGCAACGGAAGTCACAGATGTGTTATCATATGTTAGTGTATACAATCAAGAGGTTTTTTTTTTATTATTAGCAGAGATCAACAAGCTCACAGACATGCTCCACAAGACCTACAGAAATCACCTCAGCGACAAGACCTGCGAGAAGAAGAAGAAACAGAAGTACCAGCAAATCAGGCAGCTCATCCAACAGAAGCTTCGACAGATGAAGAACGATTGGGTGGAAAAGAAAGCAGCAAGTCTGCAACCTGCGGCTGACATCAACGACATGAAGACGTTTCACGCGGGCCTTTGCCCCATCCATGGACCAAAGACTTCTGGGTCAACAACCCATTTGTACTTCTGACACAACACCACACGGCTGACAGATAAGACTGGCATCCTTGCTCGCCGGGATGAGCACTTCAATGCTGTCTTCAACAGAGACTCGTCAATATCTGAAGAAGCAATTACTCAACAGATAAAATAAAGGGGACAAACAAAAAGGTCAACAGTTACAGAGTGTATAGGTAACAAGGCAGCATTTGGTGAAAACCCTACACAGTGATCAAATAAAAAGGATACACACACTTTTAATTTCTTCACTCACACACAGCAACCTAAAGCCGTTGAACGAAGTGTAAAGCTGATGAAAGAGGAAGTTAGAGTATACGTAGTCAAAGGGAGTGTAGTCCACACGAAAAGACCAGCTACTGCAGGTTCTCGCGCACTTCTGTGCTCCACGCGGCACAAAAGCAGGAAGTCCTTTGCTCCAACAGTACACCAATTCTGCTTCGGCAGTTCGCATGTTTCCCCTTCTTCCCTCCCCCCCTCCTCTCCCTCCGCCAGGTGTGCACCGGCTCACCTGCGCAGTTTTTCAAGCGCAGTTTTGGCTACAGAAGGGAATATTGTCTCACAGGAAAGGTGTGTGTGTGTGTGTGTGTGTGTGTGTGTGTGTGTCGGGGAGGGGGGGGAGGAGTCTGCGTGTGCGCGTCTCTCTCTCTATCTCATTCTCTCTTTTTCTCTCGGGTGGGGGGGTTGGGGGGGGGGGGGGGGGGGGGGGGGGGGGGGGGGGGGGGGGGATGACCTTGACCCTCCTCTCCGCTCCCTGTCTGTTCTTTAATGTCGGACTCGATAAATCAGCCCGTATCAATGGCCAGGAGTGTCTCTTCGTCTTCCTCTTCCTTGTTGCTCGGCTAATAACTCCCCACGTTTTCACCACTGGTGACACTTGCCGTACGTGTGACCGTTTTCAGTCCCCTATCATTAAGGTAGCCACATTCCGCCTTCGGAGGTGATCGATGTTTAAAACACAACACAGGCATCCTTTTCATTTTCTTATCTGTTTACTTATTTGTATGTGTGTCCGTAATGGCCTTTGGATGTGACACGACAGATCCTCCGTGGAGCGTTCTCATGGGTGTACAGCCAGCCGATATTTCATGATTGCAGAACCCACCGGCGAAAAAAAACAAAAACAACACAAAAAACCGCTACCATTAAGCAACTGCCACGTGCATCCAGCAGCATTCGTTGCTGTTCCACCGACAGATGAAGACAGTACAACTCCAGACACAGCCAAGCTTTCTCCCTGAGGTCTTATGTGGTCTTTGAAGAGAAAGCCCGGGTTACAGTCTTTCCCGCTGTCAACAGGACTTACCCTGCGGTCGGCGACTCTTTCCTCACCGTAACTGAGCCTATCCCCAAAGTAGGCCAAAAGGCAGACAAGACAGAAGATACATCCGAAAGTGTGGGTGGGACCCAGAGAAATAGTGTCCTCAACTGCCGAACAAACCGTTGGGAGCGATCCTGTACCACCTTTGGAAGCCTGTGTCGTGTTCACATAGGGTGCAGGCACGCGCAGGGACATTCAATTAAGACGTCAGGGAACATAATCGCTCCCTGGCAGATGCATTGTGTAATGGATGTGATATGACAGTAGCTCAACAGGACAGCTCCCGTGGGTGCACCAGCCAATATGTTCATGACCGCTGAGCCCACCGGAGGAAAAGGCCACCGTCAAGCAGCCTCACTGGTTGCTGTTCCATCGAGGTCTTACGAACCCTCTGAAGAGAATCCTGGGTTACACTCTTTTCTGCGGTCAATAGAACTTTCCCTGCGGAGAACGGGATTCCCTGTGTACTCTAATGTAAGCTAGTCATGTGGACGTGCACAAACCTCTGTGAGACAAATACAAGGGGAAAACTTTATGTCTGCTGTTATTTTCAACAGCCCTCTTTGCTTCGTTGATTTTTTTTTTTTTTTGTAGTAAGGGTCGGATTATTGAAAACAATTCCGTTCATTTTAGATAAAAAGAGAGTCAAAAAAATATTTCCTTTGTTCTATCAGTGAATATTCATTTTTCTTAATTTTGTTGGAATAAACTTAATGTTCTTAAACAGACAGCATATTTTTTCACAGTTGAAAGCCTACGTGTAGCGAAACAGTCTTAAAGTTCCTGAGGGAAACACATGTTCGCCGTCATAGATCAGACATACCACAATTTGAAACTGAAATGATTATCAAAAATTCTTTCTGATTAACAAAACAACACTTCTCAAGTTCTATCGTTAAAGTAAAAAAAAAAGGATAACATGAGTTGAAATCCACTTCATCTTCAGTGTAAACAAAAAAAAACGCTGTCTTATAGTGTTTGCGATTTAAAAAAAAAAAAAAAAAAAAAAAAAAGAAAACAAAAGAAAAAATTTCAGCCTTTTCGAAGATGTTCAGCCGTTATTTTCGTCCCCACTGACCGAAAATAACGACGTTTTTCTGACTGACAGACGGCATTTTCAGTCTCGAACCGGACCATAAAGGCTGGGTTCTTGAGTGTGCGTGTTGAGCTAAAAAGTGCACGTCGATTCAGAGACCGCACTTCACGTTGTTGACAAACGCATCATGGGGAATTCCGTTCCGTTGACCTAGATCCCCTCGCACGTGTCAAGGATTTCATTCCACTTCCTCGTATTTTTCTTGGTTTATCTTCCATTGCGTTTTCATTGATTTGACAGATAGCATGTGGACGCACAAACGCCACAATCGGTAACATTTTGCTCCGTACTTTACCAACGTTAAAACTGTGCTCCCTTCTTTACCCACAGGTAAAATTCTTCTCCATACTTTACCCACCACCAGGTAATATTCTGTTCCTTACTCAGTCACCCGCCAAATACAAGTCTGCTCCCTGCTTTACCCACCAGATAAAATTCTGCTCACTACTGTACCCAACAGGTAAAATTCTGCTCACTACTGTATCCAACAAGTAAAATTCTGCTCCTACCATACAACAGTGCTCCTATGTCATCTTCAGGTAAAACTCCGCCCCCTACTTTACCCACTTATGTAAATTCTGCTCCCTACGCTACCCATCAGGTAAAAGTCTGCTTTCTACTTTACCCAGGCAAGCTTCTCCTCCCTCCTTAATCCACCTGGTAAACTATTGCTCCCTATTTTAGTCCCCATGAGGTAAAATCCTGCTCTCCACTTCACTCACGAAGTGCTGCCGGAGCTTGATCCCGCGGCCCTCAGACAGAGAGTCCGTTGTATTGAATACACAGCATTGAATCTGAATGTCCTTGTGGATAGAGCACACACACACACACACACACACACACGCGCACACACACACGCGCACATGACACACATACACGAGCGCGCTCCGCGCGCGCACGCACGCACGCTCGCGCGCGCATGGCACTATACTGCACACTATAATTCTTAGGTAAAGTGAGAGTATAAGAAGGATAAGTCAACATACAAATACAATGTCATCATCATAGCCTAAGGATCGCAAAGTTTATATCTTCATTACATAAAGGTAGAAAATGGTGTAAGAGCAGCATGCACACTCTCACACACGCTGTCTGCTGTAAGTACACTGTAAACCTTTCACATGTTGATATTTACCTGCCCTGACATGACATCTCCATGAATCAGCAGCAGCAGATTATTTCTGAAACAATAGTAGGCTACTTATGAAAGCGATAGTCAGTTAGGAAAGTGTAGCTACACATGTATATCGATTGTGCCGTGGTATAAGCACAACCAGTACAGGGGGGTAGAGAACGAATAAACAACATTGCTAGTATCAATTAAACAGTACATATCTACATGACAAGAGAGCGAGTGCGAAGAGAGAAAGATAGAGTGGGTAGGGAGGGAGGGAAGGAGGAAGGATGGATGAAGAGATGAGAAGAAGCAAGAGAGAGAGAGAGAGAGAGAGAGAGAGAGAGAGAGAGAGAGCACTGTATACGGAAAACTTGAGAGCCAATAAACATGGGTATTATCATCAGTTAAGATGGGCATCAACATGACGAGAGAGAGAGAGAGAGAGAGAGAGAGAGAGAGAGAGAGAGAGAGAGAGAGAGAGAGAGAGAGAGAAATTTACGAAGTATATTTTCTGGTTCAATCCATAATTAAAGCTGGCTTAAAAGGAGTTTGAGAAGGAGTCGATCCATGACTGTTGACAGTTTTTACGTCATTCTCTTGCTTGCAAAATACTAAAGCCAGAAACCGCGAGAACTTCCTTTTAACAAAAAGTGAAGGTTGAGGTCGACGTTTCTGTCATTGCCAAGGTTATGGATTAGGGCTTACAATACTGTAAAGAGCAATCATTTTTAAATTAGAGAGAACTCAAAGGAAGCAATGAGAGTGATCCTGGTAGCTACACATCGATTTTAAACTAAACGTTTCCTGCACGTCATTTTTTTTTTCAATTCAGGGCCAAACACAAGGTAGAACAGGTGAAAGCATATTTTCGAACACACGAAAAATCCCCAAAACGTCGACATGCGGCAGTCAAGAAAAACAAAAGACACTCGTCTTGGATGTGGAAAATCATGGATAGAACATGCAGAAGACAGTATACAGCTTGTGTGCCAGTTATCAGAACTCAAAGGAAGTAAGGACGTGAAAGGTATCCCGACCACTACCAAACTGTCATCGCTCTGCAGCTTGGAATACACTGTGGTCGAAAACGGCCAGAAGGCAGGGCCAACGTAGAAATTTGGATGCAGATGGAGAAACTTGAAGACACTGCTGTATACACTGACGGTTCGGTCACAAAGGTAAGTTGGGCTGGGGATACTACTTCAATTCTAACAATGGAGGTAGAGGTAGCGATACAAGCACTCCACTGGCTCTCATCCCACACACCAGCTTAGAACTCGACAAGTCATTATACTGACTACTCTATGAGCCTGCTTCAAAAAAGCAGAAAGTGGAATAGGAAGCCCTGCTTAGCATGAAGTAATGTGCAGCCTTGCTGTAGGAAGCCTCATGTGGATGTACTGCATAGGACAGGCAGGTGTCAAAGGAAATGAGCAGACACACTGGCAGGTAAGGCAACAAGAAGAACTAGGTTGCAGCTTGGCGAATCAGACGTACGTGATAAGAAATCTAAAGAATCACCCAGTCCAAATAGGATCGAACCACTAAACCAAAGACAATTTTGCGGAGCACAGCATTAAGTATACGGGAAACTTGAGAGCCAATAAACATGGGTATTATCATCATCAGTTAAAATGCGCATCAACATGACGATGGTGGAGAGAGAGAGGAGAGGAGAGAGAGAGAGAGAGAGAGAGAGAGAGAGGAGAGACTTGCTGCCCAGCCAGACCTAGAGGAAGAGCAATAAACATCACCAACCTAACAATATTATAATAAAGTCCAAGCTAACCCTTCGAAGACTCCTACAGAGTGGGGCAGACTCATACGGGGCCTTTCCAATGGCAAAACGCCGATGACTTAACACACGTGAACTGAGGTAATGAGACTTTAAATCTCTCAGGACCCTCTCTGTCTTTACTGCAAAAACGTATGTGCACAGTTAAGTGTGCACCAATGAAGCAATTCGAATGTATAATGTGGGATGTCCACAGATGTGAGTGTGTATGGGTCAGTGTGTGTGTGTGTGTGTGTGTGTGTGTGTGTGTTGTGTGTGTGTGTGTGTGTGTGTGTGACATTCAATTGCACTTTTTATTTGACAGCTCCATTGATTCATCTGTTGATTTACTTACATTTATCGTGTGATGCGTTGGTGATATGCCATGAAAGAAACGCCTACTGAGGTACATCACAGAGGTCTGAGGACCTTAGCTCGGTAACCGTGGAATTTTGATGCCTGTGGGTGAACAAGTGTTGATGAATGGAAAGAATTAGGTGGGAATTTTGTGCATGCATCAACGACATGGGAAACCTTGTCAGTGTGTACCTGCTCAGGCCTCGGGTGACACTGTAAAGGCAGCAGTGCACCGAAAACTACAACCACAGCAACTATGCCACGGTGTAAGCGAAAGCGGCGTTTACGCTGTCCGCAGTTACGACTTGACCTGCTTGTCAGTGGAATTGGTCACGGTGGGGAAAAAACGCAAGGTCTAATGAAGGATGTATGCAAATTTTACATCATTTCGCGGTAGGATTCAACTCTCACGTGCACACGCACAAACACACGCCCACCCTCACACGCCCACACTCCCCACCACACTCCGCCATGCGCGATTCACACACACACACACACCCACACACACACACACACACCACACACACACACCCCTCTCTCTCTCTCTCTCTCTCTCTCTTCCACACACACACACACACACACACACACACACACACACACACACACACACCACACACACACACACAGGCGCACGTGCGTGCGTTGCGTCTACTCGCGCGTACGGACGTTCGCTTGAATGCTCGAGAAAACTGAGCATAAGTCCACCATTCTGGTCTAATGTTACCCGGCGCTTTGTGCTCTTCGTGCACCCACAAGGTTTTTGACATAATTACTTAATAAGAACAACAAAGCAGACAAAGAGAGTGGGGAAGAGAAGATGATAGGAAGTTTAACAAACCGCAGGCACAGAGAAGATGGTCAGAACCACAGAAACGCAGACACACACAGACATACAAATGGAATGGAAGGATTGGAGGGGGGGGGGGGGGGGTGGGGGGGGGGGGGGGTTGGGGGGGGGGGGGGGGGGGTTGGTGGGGGTGGGGGGGTGGGGGGGGGGGGGGGGGGGGGGGGCAACGGGGGGGGGCGGGTGCGGTGTTGTACCGAAAAGACCCTGTGCTTGGCGTCACTACGGGAATCAAGACATACCGCATCATCTACATCCAGACAGTTCAAGAAAAAGTGCACATGATTTAAAGTAATAACCTAGCCAGCAGACAGGCCTTTTTCAAACCGTCACTTGCCAAACAAAGGTCCTGTTATCGAGGACAAAAATGTATAACATAATTATTTACCACAATTACGCACTTACTAGCTATGGTTGATGCAATATTAATAGCAGAAGCCCAGCCTGTTTGGTCTACCATCTTCAGATTGGAAAGAGTTTTATATTTTTTTTTTTTGTTTTTTTAAGAATTGAAATACGTTTACATTAGAATATAGTGTGTGTGTGGTGTGTGTGTGTGAAATGTTGTGTGTGTTTGTGTTGTTTTGTGGTGTGTGGTGGGTGGGTGTTTGTTGTGGGTTGTGTGGTGTGTGTGGTGTGTGTGTGTTGTGTGTGCTGGTGTTGCGTTTGTATGAGTTGTGTGGGTGTGCGCGGCGCGCAACGCGTGTAGCTGGCGTCTGATGTGTGTATGTTTATAGCTATTTGTGTGTGTTCATGCTTATCCGTTTGTGCACTATGTGTATGTACTGTCAGTGGTGTCCTGCGTATATATTTCATGTACACCCACAGACACACACCACAACACCACACACACACACACCTACACATCACAGAGTTAAAAAAAAAAAACAAAGAGACGAAGTGTAAACAATCTAGAGTCTACTTCACTCTTTCTTTTTCCGTTGAAATATACGTTACTTTACCCTTCGTATTAACAGCAGAACAATGTTGTCTAAAAGCTAAGGTAAAGAGCTGTATGATTATATTCCGAGTTTCCCACAGTCAAGCCATCACCTCTGACCCCATGCACAAAAACTCTGATTGGTCGGAAGCCGTCGGAC
>JADBJO010010932.1:0-14849 GCA_016801955.1 Conus betulinus
ATGAAGTCCTTTGTTTTGTGCGCCTTACCTACAATCAGAAACTTCTACAGATGAAGTCCTTTGTTTTGTGCGCCTTACCTACAATCAGAAACACTCAGAAACATCTACAGATGAAGTCCTTTGTTTTGTGCACCTTACCTACAATCAGAAACATCTACAGATGAAGTCCTTTGTTTTGTGCGCCTTACCTACAATCAGAAACATCTACAGATGAAGTCCTTTTCGTTTGTGCGCCTTACCTGCCCTTTGCTCCGCCTACGACAGACGACATTGTTTTAGTCCACGGATGTCGATCCGTTTTCGTTAACAAGCCATTGGCGGGGGCGACTTTTTCTAAACTGTCCGCTTTTCGTTTCTCTCTCTCTCTCTCTCTCTCTCTCTCTCTCTCTCTCTTCTCTCTCTCTCTTCTCTCTCTTCTCTCTCATTTCTCTCTCTTATTTATTTTTTTGTTTTGTTTTGGTTTTCATTAGAATTATGTTTGAAAGATGAAAAAAAAAAAAATCTTCATTGTTTTTTTTCGTTTGTGGATTCAAGATAAAGCCCCGAAAGAAATCTGTTAGTTGCACATTCCTTCATTTATTCATTTTTTTGTATTTATTGGTATCGTTATTCACGCCACTGCTCCAGGTGGTTATGTTGGCATCCACGTGGTTATCACCATTTTGTCCACGTGGTTTATGTTGGCATTCACCATTTTGTCCACGTGGTTATGTTGGCATTCACCATTTTGTCCACGTGGTTATGTTGGCATTCACCATTTTGTCCACGTGGTTATGTTGCATTCATTTTTTTGTCATTCACCATTTTGTCCACGTGTTATGTTGGTTATCATTCATCATTTTGCACTTTCTTCTTCTCCTTCCTTTCTTTTGTGGCTTTTTGAGTTGAATTATTACAAAAGGGAAAGAAAATTCTTCATTATGTTTTTCGTGTGTGGAAACACTTTAGAAACCTCTGAGAGAAATTTGTTAGTTGCACAATTCTTCATTTACATATGTTTGTATTTAATAAGTATTGTTACTTATACCTGTTGTTCCAGGAGGTTATGTTTTCGCCCTGCTGGTTATTTGTTTTGCCTGTCAGTCGGCAAGATTGAAACAAACAATTTAGCAAATCAAATTTTAACGAAACGTAGTTTAAAAAGGAACATATAGATCAAGGATAAACCCATTACATTTTGTGTAAAGGAACATGTAGATCAAGGATCAACCCATTACATCGAGGATCAGCCCATTACATTGTAAAGGAAACATGTAGATCAAGGATCAACCCATTACATTTTGTGTAAAGGAACATGTAGATCAAGGATCAACCATTACATTTTGTGTAAAGGAACATGTAGATCAAGGATCAACCCATTACATTTGTGTACACCCCAAATAACAGAGAGGACCCAGAATCTTTTCACACAATGTTATTGCAATTTTTCCCCACCGAATATGAACACTATGAATCACCGTTTATGAAAGGATTATTGTCTGCAATGCATATATAATTTCATTGAATATCAACGCTTTCTAATAACATGAATATTGACATTTTGTATATTCCATGTCGCACTAAAAATCGCATGGGAGGTAACTCCTTCATTGTGTACCTTTTAGTACTTCCTTTGACAGAAAAAAATAATTGTGTTTTAACTCACGGATTGACAGAAAAAAATAATTGTGTTTAAACTCATGGATTGACATTAAAAAATGACTATTTTAAACTCATGGATTGACAAAAAAAACTCTCATGATTGACAAAAAAAAATTGTTTTAACTCATGGATTGACAGAAAAAAAAAATTGTGTTTTAACTCATGGATTGACAGAAAAAAAAAAATTGTGTTTTAACTCATGGATTGACCTAAAAATTAATTGTGTTTTAACCCATGGATTGACTTGCTCACAGAGCTTCAAAAGGAAGCATGACAGCTTTTCTACTCGTCCCATTTCCTTCTTTTGTTCCCTTTTTTTTCGTATTCTTCCCCTTACTTTTACTTTTCCCATCCTCTGTTACGTAAGTATGCATGTTTTTTTTTTTTTCCCTAACAGTTTGGTGCCGATCTGGATCGAAGGACCCTTACAGGATCCGTTTGACGTCTGCGGAGGTGCTCGTTCTCCGGAGTACCTTCCAAATGTTTACGGGTTCATTTTTTTTGTTTTTCGGTTTTGCAATGGCATAGTGTTTTCTGCATCTCTCTCTCTTCAAAAAACACACTCTCTCTCTTTTCCTCCCCTCTCTCTCTCTGTCTCTCTCTCCTCTTTCTCATTTTTCTTTTTTCTCGGTTTTGCAATGCTATAGCATTCTCTTCTCTCTCTCCTCTCTCTCTCTCTCTCTCTCTCATCCTCTCTCTCTCTCTCTCTCTCTCTCTCTCTCTCTCAGAGTCAGATGTTTTTATTCTTATAGACCTTGGCCCCTCAGAAGGGGGATACATGAAACATAATAAAGCCCAGATTCAATATGATAATTACATTGCATAAACACTTCGCCTTTTGAAAGTTTTATATAATAAACTGCGAACTGTTTGACAATGTCATTCTTAGATGACATTAACAAGACAAGCCTGAACAGGCAAGGTCTTGTACAAAATTTTCCGTGGAATGAATTTTTTTTCCTCTTAAATCTTGTAATTCTGGACTAGTTAATGCAAAATACTTCATTTTCCCCTTGACTTTCGACATAATGGACATAACACATCAGAGTTATTGATTCGTTCATAACGATAAAGATGAACTAAAATATCAGACACTCCAGTTCTAAACTTAGTCATTATAAACTTCAGGTGCCTGTCCATACGCATTGACATGTACATTGGGAGAGAATTCACATCATTGAATGTTCTATATAAAAAACTAAGCCTGTTACTATTTTGAAACATGGAAATTCTAGTCTTGCCATCTAGTCAATAAGTCTTTCTTCAAACGAACGGACGAAAATGTCTCTGACACCTTGGTTAAGCCATACATACCCAAAACCATAGTGGGATAATTTCGCTCTAACATGCGACACCCAGTTCATCTTGCCTTATTATCTAGTTCTAATAGCATCTTTATTCGCTTTGTGAGGCAATCTATGTTCATCCCATCTGAGTCAGTTTTTTTAGTTTTGCGAGTACTTGACACATTTAACAGTGGAGTGCAAAGATATGGGGTATCTGTCAGTCTCATCATACACAAGATCATTCTGGGTTTGTGGTGAGACACCAAAAACTTTTTTAAAGCAAATAACTGAACCTTTTTGCATTGTGCAGCGGCAGCATCAAGACCCCACAGTTCAGCCCCACATTGTAGCATAGGCTGGATTTCAGCATCAAACAGTTTCAAAAAACAAGGCAAGAGATTCATTGTTAACCATCGACAATTTTCTTCATAATACATAGCAATGCATTTTTGGCTCTGCAAGCAATATCTTTAAATGCAAAAGTGAAACTTAATCGTGTACAGAAACAAATACCTCAATACTTATATACATTTACAAGATGCATTATATTGCATTATATGTCCCCATTTTTCTCTGGAGAGAGAGAGAGAGAGAGAGAGAGAGAGAGAGAGAGGAGAGAGAGAGAGAGAGAGAGAGAGAGAGAGAGAGAGAGAGAGAGAGAGTGTAAACAGTAACTTCCAGTGCGTTGGAATTTTGCTGGAGGCGCGCGCAAGCTGGAACCATGACGAACTCAGCCATGTGCGCGCTCTCTGGGAAAGAGATGAACAGGTTACATCCGCCAGGGAGAGTGCATTGCTGTGGCTTACAGTCAGCTGTTAGCATAAGGGGCCCACAGGCGTCAGTGTGACCACTCCCGGCTGTTTCCCAGCTATGCCTTCTGTGGCTTTTGTATTCGTTTACTTCAGTGAAACAGCCTTGATTAGGAAGGGATGAGCAAACTGAGATAATGCGGGCAATGAGTGAGGGCGGATGACGCGGGGAGGGGGGGGGGGGGGGGGGCACGTGGAGTGTGGGGCATGAAGGGAATAAATAACAGGAGAGGGATACTATATCGGAGAGGGGTGGGGTGTAGAAGATAGGAGATTTAGAAGCCGGTTGTTGATAGTATAGGAGTGCAAGAGTACTGTCCTTCATTGCTGTTTCCCTCTGGTGACCTCACTACCACCACCCTCTCTCTCTCTCTCTCTCGCTCTCTCTCTCTCTCTCTCTCTGTCCCCCCAACCTGACTCTCTCTCTGTGTCTCTGTCTGTCTGTCTGTCTCTGTCTCTGTCTCTCTCTCTCTCTCTCTCTCTCTCTCTCTCTCTCTCTCTCTCTCTCTCTGTGAATGACCGAGCGACGGCACTGTCGATTAGTGACTCTATTATCAAACACGTGGGGCCAAAAGACTAGCTTTCCGCTCCTACAACCTTTTAAAACTGTGTATTCCTGGCATGGGCACTCCGGATTTAGAGCGCTGGCTTTCACAGCAATCACCAAACAACAAAATCAAAACGCTAGTTGTACATGTAGGGGTCAAAACAACTGCCCCTCAGGACAAGTTCTGACTGAACAATGGGAGAGAATGATTCAGTCATGTTATAAGGTTTTCCCTTCTGCAAAGATCTCATTTAGTTCGATTATACCAGCCAAGGGCAGACATGACTTAAATAATTCCATCCTTCCTTCGAACCGTAATCTCAAAACTGCATGCAGCTCTAGTGGTATAACTTTCATCGATAATACTGATTCTTTTGTGGCTACGTCTGGTGCTCCCAGGCTGGCTATGTATCAGGACGTTATTTATCCTAGCTTTAAAGGGACTGCTCGACTGGCTGCCAACACCAAACGCACTTTCATTAACTGGCTCGTAGACGCCTTCCCACCCCAGAAAAAACTTCCAAGAAGCAGAACATGGTTTAACAGTGGTCTGCAGCCGAGTGGCAACGTGAATAGCCGTACCATGGGTACAGACCGGCAAACGTCAGATGCCCATAGACCTGATCATGGCAGTGCAGAGTCTGTTTATGGTGCGCCTACAACTCGGGTCGAATCAGGTGGCTATGATGCCCGAAATACCAACGCACACAATCCCAGTATCCGTAATTCCTATGACCCCACTTTGATAATGATGCTGGCTGGCAACACAGTTTCAGGCAAGCCCCTGCTCAGTAAAGCGGTACGGAGTACAGGGCACCAACACAGAGTATTCCCTTCACTCAACGACAACACAGCTCCGGTCGTGGTCCTGATCATGGACCCTTTCCTCCCTCTCTGCAGTCCATGGCCCACTATCCTCCCTTGATCAATCCCTGTACCCAGCACTCTGACATACCACCCTCTTATCCACTCCACCCTCTTCACAGAGGTCAGTTTATCCCAACCTTGAGGGGGGATCCAGTTCCCCGCATTGTGTCAAAGAAAACCCAGTGCTTTCCTATTTACCCCCAGAATCATAGTACTGAATACACGGGCAGTTAGTTACTCCTCAAAATAATATTAATCAATACCTTTACTTATTAAACATGATGACTTCTCACATGTTAAGTCTTCGGCAGAACATTCAAAGATAAAATCATGCATAATTCAGGCTTCTAACTCTTAATGTCAGAACACATACGTCTATATTCACATGTTGGTATATAAGCGTGGATATGTATGAGTGAGAATATCAGTGTGTTTTTATGCTGCAGATTTGCCGTACTCGTTGACATAATGCATTACATTTGCAACTGTAATTTGAAGGCGGCTATTTTGATCTCGGTGTATACCTAAACACGTGGGTTTAGATTTGTAGATATTTTCAGAATATTTGATAGCATACTTTGTATCATTCTTTATTTCTTGATCTGTTTACGTGCTTTATGCATGATTGCTTGCTTTGTGGTAATTAGTGGGATTGCTGTCTGATAATTTGATTTTTATTTGAGGTTTTTTTTGCTATTGGATTTTTTTTTTTTCATCTCTTTTTGTCTGTGAGTCTAATTGTGTCTTGCAACTGTGCTACCCATTTTTTTTTTTTTTTTACATTGCTATCTTCTTTTTCATGCATTCCTATTAAGATTCTCGGATTAGTTGCATACATTGCATGTGTTACCATTTACGCTGGCTGAACCAGCTACTCGTTGTCCTTGAAGCTGCAACCTGTATCGTTTGGCTGTGATCACCACTCAGTCGTAATGCCCACGGTGAATGCGTGGCCTTCTAGGGACGGCCTCCGAGTAGGGTTTTTAAATATCAACCATGTTCTCAACAAATTAGATCAGTTATCTTCCATTATATATAACTCAGGCCGACAGTTTCACGTATTTTGTTGTGCTGAATCACGTTTATCGAAGAATATATCTGATGCAGATGTATCTATTCCAGGTTACAACACCGTGAGACTTGATCCCATTCTACCAAAACAAACTGGTTTAATCCTATATATCAGTCAGTCAGTCTGTTACGTATAAACGCATCTTATCGTTTGAAAAAACACAACGTAGAATGTATATGGGTCGAAATCAATCTAAAAAGAAACAAACCATTATTCATTGGATTCATTTACAGAAACCCCTCCAAACATACAGAATGGGTCAACAGATTTAATGATGATGCTTGAAGATGTAACACTCAATGACAATGAAATCATCCTTCTTGGTGATTTTAACATTGATCTTTTAAAAAGCCCAATCATCGATGAATCCAAACAGTTGAGAATTTTGGACTTCATCAGTTAATTGAAACGCCTACTAGAAATTACTCCGCTTTCTGAAACACTGATTGATCACATTTATAGCAACACACAACAAAACATTGTTGAAGTGTGTTCTCCATTGCAGCTGCAGTGATTACCTACCTGTTTGCCTTACTTGGTTCAGGAAAGGCACAAAAATTCCCAAGCCTGGACACAAAGTTATTACCTACAGATCTTTTGCTAACTTTGATAAAGACGCATTTCTTTTCGACTTAGCTCATTCATCTTTATCAAACGTGTATCAGTTCACTGATCCTGATGAAGCATTTCAATTCTGTCACAAGTCATTTACTTATGTCTATGACAAACATGCTCCCTTTATAACTAAAAGAGTAAAACATTCCCCCAAGCCTCCTTGGTTGACTGATGTCATCCAGGATGCGATCCGTGAAAGAGACATGCTGTTAAAAAAAACATTTTCAAGACTTCAAAAAACAACGAAATAAAGTTACGGCAATGTTACGTTCAGCGAAAAAGAAATACTTCCGAGATCTCGTATTGGAAGGTTCTAATAATTCTAAGTCGATTTGGAAAGCTATTAACATTCTCACAAAAAAGAAAGTCGATAAGATGTCTGCCTCTATTAAAGGGCTTTCAACTGATGATTTAAATCACCATTTTTTCTAATATATCTTCCTCAACCATAACAAATGATAGGTCCTCTTTAAATGATCTTGAGTTACTAAAAGAATTTTGTTATTCTAAAATATATAACATCGGACGCTGTCGTTCCTCCTATTACGGTGTTTGACGTTTACGTTCATCTTACACATCTCAAGCAGACAGGCACACGTGGCCTTGATAATTTAGATGGTAAGATTCTTAAATCATGTGCTCCTCATCACAGACTCTTTAACTTATTTGTACAATCTCTGCATTGACAAAAGCTATTTTCCTATATTCTTAAGCAAGCCAAAAAATTGTTCCTATCTATAAATCTGGAGATGAAACTAATCCATCAAATTACAGACCATTTCAATATTATCGGTCCTGTCGAAACCTTTGGAAAAACATGTCTATAAACATCTAATGTCGCATGTTTCGGAGAACAATTTGCTTCATCCCAATCAATCAGGATTTAGAGAAAACCATTCATGCCACACTGCTTTAACTAACCTCGTCGAGGATTGGCTCGTTAATATCAATGGTAACAAATTCACGGGAGTATTATTCGTTGACTTTGCAAAAGCTTTCAACGTCATTGACCATAATTTGCTGCTGCGCAAGCTAGCCTTATATAGACTTTCCGACCAAACTCTTTCTCTTCTTACATCTTTTTTCTTTCTAACCGTCATCACAAGGTTTCTTGGGTAACCAACAATCCAAATTTCAGACACAAAAATTTGGTGTTCCCCAAGGATCGTTCTTGGTCCTCTACTTTTTTCTCTCTATATTAATGATCTTCCCTTATACGTTACAGAAGGCGTATGTGAAATGTTTGCAGATGATACGTCTATTCATTCGAGCCATTCTAATTTGAAGCAATTATCCCACGACTCTGCAGAACAATGTTAATAACTTAATTGATTGGACTGAGCTGAACCACATGTCTTTGAACGACCAAAAAATAAATACATGATAATAACTTCGCGACAAAAAACGGCAAAAAATAACCTTCAGTCTGCCTTCTATACACATAGGTAGTACAGTCATTCATGAAGTTGATACTCATAAAGTTCTTAGGTGTGTACTATCGACAATAATCTTTCCTGGTCACCCCATATCGATAGTTTATGCAAACGTATTTCCCAAAGGTTATTTCAACTTTCAAAAATTAAGAATTTCCTCGATGTTACAGTTCGAAAGAAATTCTTTCATGCATTTATTTCATCATCTATCGATTATGCGTCAACGCTCTATGATCAATGCAGTGCAAAAACGCATTAAGATATTTAAACAGGATCTATAAACGCTCTCTGAAATTAGTACTTTTTAAAAGCTACTAGTTTGACGACTGAAGACTACTTAGCGCTGGAGATCCTTCCATTATCGTATAAACTACAGTTTAACAAAGCCGTTGTAATGTATCGAATAATGAACGGATTTGCTCCTTGTACACTAACCACACGATTTCCGCGAAATCAATCAAGATACACGAATAATATTGTAATGAGAAACCCAGAATTGATCTTTTTAAAACAAGCCTCGCCTATTCAGGAGGGGCCCTTTGGAACTCCTTACCAAATTACGTGAAAGATGAAAAAAAAAAATTAGCTCGTTTAAATCAGCTTACAAAGCATTTCTCTTTCAGGCACTAAAAACTTTTTTTTTTTTTTAGTACACTACATATTTTAGATATGATATTCCTCTTCATGCCATATAATGCGAAAGAAAGAATATAACAGACATTGTGACCATTGTTATGTTCAAACAGTACTGTACAGTTTGTTGATGTTGTTGTTGTCATTAGATCAATTCATTCATGTGTGTGTGTGTGTGTGTGTGTGTGTGTGTGTGTGTGTGTGTGTGTGTGTGTGTGTGTGTGTGTGTGTGTGTGTATGCGCGCGCGCGCATGTGCATATGGACGCTTGCACGATTTTGTCGTTTGCTTTTGTAGTATTAGTCTGTTAGTTCTTACAGTTTGCAAGTTGACTAGTGTATTCACTTTTTCCTCTCTTTGTTGCCATATTGACTTGTGTGTTGTCCATGTGCTTTCTTTCCCCAGGGCTGGGTGGAAAAAAGCATGCGCAATTTGCTTAACTCATTACCCTGGTAAAGAAAAATTTTCTTCGTTCGTTCGTTCGTTCGTTCGTTCTCTCTCTCTCGCATGTGCGCGAGCGCATGTCAGTTTAGTAACCCCCCGCCCTTACCTTATTGCATTTTCCTCTTGAGTCGTCTGTTTCATTCAAGTCTCTGGCTACTTCTTCCGTTCTTCTTTCTTCTTCTTGTGAGTCTGTTTCCTTACCTTCTTCTCTGCCGTATTTTCCTACTCTTTTCCCTTCATACCCACATGGTCAAGCGTCTACTGCAGTACCATGAGTCAAAGGAGCGGAGAGCCGTCCTTCAGTCAGTGGATTCTACAGTATCAGGTATCTGTGAGCCCCCTATGTGAACAGCAGAACCATATTCCTACAGCAAATAGAACTGTTTGCGTGAATATACGGCACTTTTACAGATGTGTTACAAATAAGTGTATTGTAATTAATGCACTGAGTACGAAATCCACCACAAGAAAGAATCTTTGAACAAAGGTAAGATTACTGTAACGAAACAGAGTAGTGCACCCTCCCTACCTGATGAATGAATGCATACCATATTGTCCACTTTACTTTTTTTTTTTACAAGGCAGTGCTAGATGCGGCGCAGGCAGCTATTCCACGAGGCAATCGCAGGAACTACCGCCCCTTCTACTGTCATCTGAGCTCGACACCCTGCACAAGACCCTCAGTGAAACCAGGACATGATGGAGAGCTCCCCAACTGACGAGAATGTAGAGACCCACAACAGAGCGAAAGCCGCGTTCATAAAGGAAAGCTGCAAGCAACACACAAGAGCTGGCAAGACAAGACAGCTTCCCTGAACATGGAGACAGACATGCAGGGACTCTGGAAGCTGACGAAGAAGAAACTGAACGATGACAACCCCAGCAGAGGCAAGACCGTCATCGAGCAGGACAACCAGCTGAAAAACAGAAAAGGCCGCAGCCAACACCCTTGGACAGAGCTGTACCGAGAGGAGAGTACGATCCACATGCCTAAACAAAGCATCAAGCAGGTTCGAGAAGAAACCACAGAACTTCTGACATCAGACCCACATGGCATAGATGATGACAGCTGTACGAGCGAGTCTTTTACCATGAAGGAGCTGAAGCAAGGCATTCGCAAGCTGAAGCCAAGAAAGCTCTGGCGCCTTTTGGCGTCACTGGCGACATGCTGAAGCGCCTGGGACCAGCCTCTAGAACAGTGCTGCTTCAGATCTTCATCCACAGCTGGACAGCAGGAGTTGTGCCCTCCATCTGAAAGAGGCAGACGCCATCCCGATTCTAAAGAAGGGAAGAAAAAGAAGGATCCCCGCTGCTACAGACCAATCAGCCTTCTGAGCTGTGTCGGCAAGCTGCTGGAAAGGATGGTCAACCGTCGCCTCGCCTTCATCCTGGAAACACAGAACATCCTTTCACCTACCCTAGACCAGCTACAGACAATTCCGCAACACAGAAGACCAACTAGCCCTCCTCGTCCAGGACACGAAAACTCTTTTCAGGGAAATAAGAAGACACTGGCCGTTTTTTTTTTTTAACCTGTCAAGAGCTTTTGACAAAGCGCGGAAGGAGGGCCTCACCCTGAAATTTCTCCGAGCCGGCGACATAGCAAGATGTACATGTGGATCCACCACTATCTCTTCGGCAGAACCACAAGGGTCAAACTAGATGGCTTCCACAGCAGAAAGGTCAAGCTGCACGAGGGTGTCCCCCAGGGAGGAGTGCCTTCCCCAACACTGTTCTTGTTGTATATCAACGATATTACAGACAACATCACGAAGCACGTCTCCCACAGTCTGCACGCAGACGATCTGGCAATATGGACATCCTCTGAATTCACCAGCACGGCCTCCTACCGGCTTCAGGAAGTCGTCAGTAATATCGCCACATGGACAGACGACTGGGTCTTGAGCTCACCACTACGAAGACCAACGCAACACTCCTCTCTCTCTCTCTCTCTCTCTCTCTCTCTCTCTCTCTCTCTCTCTCTCTCCGCCACCGCCAGCACGTCAAGTTGAGGCTCCAGGGACAGGTCTTGCCCCAGACGGACACATCAACATTCTTAGCGTCAAGTTGGACACCCGCCTGACCTGGAAACCCCAGATTGAGGAGATGGAGAGGAGAGGCATCCTTAAACTAGCCCTGCTGAAGAAGCTAGCCGGGATGACTTGGGGAGCAGACAGCAGGCTCCTCGCCAGGGTCTACACGGGAGCGGTCAGACCCACCATGGAGTACGCCTCAACCTCGTGGGGCACAGCCTCCAAGACCAACAAGAACCGGCTCGACAAAGTCCAAAACATGGGACTTCGCCTCATTCTTGGAGCCATGAGGTCCACGCCCATCCATGACATGGAGAAAACTGCTAACGTCGAGCCCCTGGAGAGAAGACGCGACCTGAAAGTCCTGATGCAGGGCGAGAAGCTCAGAAGACTGCCCTCACGCCACCTACACCACAGACTGGAGCAGCCCACAAAGAACCGTCTCAAACGGCAGAGCCTCAACCACCAGTATAAGGCCCCCAGAGCACAGCACAGCGATGTTCTGGTGGCAGAAGGGGAGCCCGCACTGACCTTGCCTTGCCTGACTGGAGGCTCGACCAAGAGATAGAGGCCACCATCAGCCTCAGAGTTCCTGGCATCACCACTAAAGACCAGCAACCAGCTACTCTCAAGATCCTGACTCTGGCCATGACAGAGGAGTCCTACCCAGTCCAGCTCCTGGACGCATGTATACACGGACGGATCAGCAGAGGAAGCCACACACAATGGAGGCAGTGGTGTCTACGTCAGATTTCCTGATGGAGAGTCCCAGCAGTATCGCACTCCCTGGGGGAAATCTCTGTTCTAATTTTAGAGCTGCTGAAGTTCTGGCCATCACAACAGCAGCAGAATTCCTCTCTTCCTGTGGATAACCTCTTGGCAGAAAATCCATCTTCACTGACTCCATCTCCACACTCCAGGCCCTTGACTCCCCTGATCCTGGTCCACTGATCCAGTCCCTCAAGGCCTCTCTCGCAACCCATACCCAAACAGCCCCAGCAACCCTCCAGTGGGTGCCTGCCCATGTAGGCCTCCCAGACAACGAGCGTGCGACTACCTTGCGAAGGAAGGAAGCCAGCACACACAGCCGACCCGCTCCTGCCAGGTATGAGGAAGCCAAAACTCTCCTCAGCAGCAGATTTCCAAGAGGCTGGGTCACCCTGAACGGAGGGCTACCAGGCTCACCTGGATCCCATCAGGACACTGGACAGGAGACACCAGACTACAATCTACCGCCTTCGCACAGGACACTGCGGCCTCCGAACAAACCTGAAGAGGATTGGAGTGGCGGCCACATCCCCATATGACGATTGCGGCCAGGCTGACCAGACCCCATCCCATATTCTCCAAGACTGCCCCCTGCACGAGGAGATGCGGCATCAGTCCTGGCCCGGGGGTGCGAACCTGAACACCAAGCTCTGGGGACGGCAGCCGATCTTCGCCGGACGTCGGATTTTGTGGCATCCCTCGGATTTAGACCTTGACTGCGTAGCTGTCGAACGCCAAAGAAAGTCTGCTTTACGAGCGCTCAGTGCTTCTGTCTGCACTATCCCATCTCACTATGAGACAGAAAGCAAAAGAGAGAGAGAGAGAGAGAGAGAGAGAGAGAGAGAGAGAGAGAGAGAGAGAGAGAGAGAGACAGACAGACAGACAAGAGAATGACAGGAAGGAATGAAAGGAAGGTAGAAGTTGATAAGGAGAAAAGTATATCTCTTTGAGCGCTTTCACAGATGCTCCAGCTTTACTGCTAAGAACCAGGCCAAGCCAAACATTGACAGATCCTAAACGACGTATTGGGCGGGTAGACAGATCTTATTTTGCTCACAGGACTTTATGAAAAAAAATCAAGCTTGCAGCAGAAAGGAAAGCATCGTGAATTATTCCCTGAAGTTGTCGCTATGGCGACAGCTGGATTGTCATGTTCGGACTTTTTTTTTAAACTGGTAGTGGTGGAAAAAAGCAATGCTGATAAAGATTCGTTATGACCATGTGGGGAACACTGCGTGAACAAAATTAAGAGAAATCAAAATAAAAAAAGAATCAGAAAGCAAATAGAAATGAAATAATAAACATCATAAATAGCAGGCGACCAACAACAGGCCTAGTCAATCAGTTGAGAGGACAATAGGACTTAATAGGAAAGAACTTTAATTCTACTTAAGTATTGAAAAGCTTCCTTTTTCGAAGAATATTTGCTTCTGCGATAAATTTAGCAATAGACTTTAAGTTCTTTTCACTATCACTCTGTAACAGGGTGACTAAGTCACGTTCTTCTGCTAAGACTGATTTAAAGACATCGCATTTTCCCCGTACCTTATTATACACCTCACACTGAAAGAAAAGTGAAATTCATCTTCTATGTTATTTTTTTTTACAAACTGGACAGATACAGTTAGGTTCATTATTAGATATACCATACCATCTTTCTCTAGTGTATAGACCAAGGGTCCTTGTTCGAAAGCGTGCTAATGAATCCCTATGCCATTTTCGCGTTACAACCGATAAATACTTTTCTGGCTGTAAATCACTATTAAAGCGCAAGAAACCAAGAGTATTTCTCACTATTTTCTAATTCAGAGTGCCAGATCTGTTGGTAGGAGGATATCAAACGCTCTTTAAATTCTAGGATAAAAAGTTTTGTCGTTCTCAACACCCTGGTTATTCCATACAAATCCAAATCCAGTTTCGAAAAGGAGATTTTTTACTCCAGAAGCCCAGTTTTGTCTTCCATTTTCATGTTGTCTTAGCAACATATAATATGCTTGTTTATTAATTCTGCTTTGTGGAAGTTTTACAAGACGTAGCCAGTACCTGACACACTTAGTTTTGGAACGTATTTGCAAGGGGTATCTACCCGTTTCTCCATATGACATTTTATTAGAGCTGTGTAAAGGAATGTTTAAAAAACGTTTAATCGCCAGTGTGTGCACCTTTTCCATAAGGTCATTTTCAATAAACCCCATATTTCTCCTCCATATGTTATCATAGGTTCCACTTGTGAATCAAAAAGTTTCCAAAATATAGTAGGTTCAATACATTTCAACTTCCTTAAAGATCTTAAAATCTCAATAACTCCTTTCCTTCCTTTTCTATACATTTCCATCCATGCCTTACTCATACTTAGTTTAGTTGTGAAAATTAGACCTAAGTATTTGTAGTTATTTGCAACTTTAACTTCTAAGTCGCCATACCACCATTTTTCATGCCTAGCCAAATACCCCCCTTTCTGAAAAAAACCATTATCTTTGTCTTATCCATATTAACCGTTAATTTTAGCCTATCCGCCTCTCCGTTTAGTGCATTTAATTGATTCTGCAGTCCAACTGGCGTATCTGAAACAAGAATCACATCATCTGCAAATAGCAACAGAAAAACTTCTGTCATACCTGGTATTAACTGGATCCCGTGCCTTCCCTTTCTATAATTTCTTGAGCCAATTCATTTATAAAGAAAGAAAACATTTGTGGACT
>JADBJO010010932.1:15162-22662 GCA_016801955.1 Conus betulinus
ACCAGTATCATACAGCCTATTAAACAACATCTGAAGATAGTCTATAATACTGTCACCGGCACATTTCATCATTTCACTAATTATCCTATCTGGTCCAGCACTTTTACCATTCTTTAAGTTTAAACTCTTTTTTATTTCCTCTTTAGTTATGTGTTCATCAAAAAATTCTTGTGCTTCTTCTTGATCCTCATCTTCAAAATAAATACCATCATTTCTTTCAGTATCGTCCAGGTCGTTAAAGACCTTAAAAAAGTGATCTCTCCATTGTTTGATGTTAATATCATTATATATCACTGATTTCCTATTGGTTTCTCTTACCGTTTTCCAGAACAGCTTTGGATCTTTGCTAGATTGTTTCAGTTTTTCGAGTCTGATTTCATCATGCACCCTCTTTTTATCTCTTTTAAGATCTGTGTATTTTTTCCTTTCTTTCACATATAATTCCTTCTGATGCTTTCTATATTCTTCAGATCTTGCTCTTTGAAAACTCTTCAGTAACCGTTCCACTATTGTTCTTTGTGTTTTACATTCTTTATCAAACCACACATTATCTTTTGTTCTCCTACGACCCAATGTTCTGATGAAACAGCCACCAGCGGCGTACAATGCATTTGTGAATATTCTAATGAGGTATTTACATCTTTACTTACTTCTGCATAGGCCTTATCAATAAGTGCTTTAAAGTTTTCAGAATTTATTTCATTTTTGAATGATGAATCTACAAAATTATCTGACCATATTATCTTTTCCTCTATTGTAATAATCGGTTTCTCTGGTTGTTCCATCACACATTTTTGATTGGGTAACCATGTAAGCTCAACAGGCAGATGCCATGAAAACAAGCAATTATTAACAAACAAGTCACAAACGATGATAAACCTTCTGAAACAATAAAATAATCGATGACACTATCACCTTGTGGCGCCACAAAAGTGAAATTTCCGTCAAAATCATTCTCACATGATCCATTTATAATTTCTAAAGAAAAAAGAAAACATAAGTCTAACAAAGACTTTCCAAAATTGTTAACGACACAATCTTTTGACCGACGTTCAGGTGCGTCATCACAATCACCACCACCATCATCATCATCATGATCATGAAAACCAAACAAATAATTTTCCATTCTCTCCAGTCTTGACTGCTCACGCCCAGTTCTAGCATTCAAATCACCACAAATCATCATATACACATTTTCTTTCTCTATCTCACTATGTCCAAGTAACTCGTCTTCTAACATCGCAATCCCGTCCTTTAAGTTTGAGTTCATGTATGCAGGGGAACCCTCGGGTGGAACATAACATGCTGTTAAAATCAAATCTTTATCAATGCTTAACAATTCTTTACTCATTTTTATCATAACAACATTAGAACAATCCACTCTTATCCTTTCTACATATTTTTCATATTTATTATTTATAAGTAATAGCACTCCGCCTGAATTTCGACCTTGATTTGACAGTTTTTTTTTCGGCTGGAGCACTATATTTTAGGAACTGAGGGAAGATATAACTAAAGTCAAAATTATCACTAACAAAGGTTTCCGTTAAACAAACAACATCAAACTTATCAATATATTGTACAAAGGACACATCATTCATTTTTGAGAACAAGTTTTCTACATTGTAGTTCAGGGATTTTATTTCTTGTGCCTGTGGTCGCGCTCTGTCCTATTTCTGGCTGGAGTCGGACCGTAGTCTGCGCTGGCTGTCACTGGCTGTGTTGACACCGCCACCACCACTGAGAAAGGTCCGCATGTTTCCCTGTGATTTTCCACCCCGTGACTCTCTTCGTTCAGTCACAGTTTCACGTGCCTGTCGGGGTGTTACCCCCACCTCTCCCATTTCCACCCCCACCAGTAGCATTCCGAGACCGACCCCACCTCCCCTGTTCCCACCCCCCGTTCACAACACGCTGTGTAGTGGACCCAGTCTGTCGTCCGTGTGTGTGTTGCCGACTGGCTGGCTGCCCACGGTCACGTGCGGAATCCTCCTGACGACACAACACGTCACCACGGTGATCCCCCAGTCCCTTGGTCAGGAAACCCCTCATCATCCCTCACACCGGCCGTGTCCCCTGACCCCGATGTTGTCGGCGCCGCCTCTGTCGTCGCTGCTGCCGTCCGTCAGGGAGGAGTCCCTCACCGACTGGACTGCCACCGTGTCCATTCCCCTTGGTCCCCGGGTCGTCGTCGTTTCCCGTCCAGCCGTCACCTCGGCGTAAGTGCGTGGGTCAGCTCGCCTGGGGCCAACCACCATCCTCCCCCGGACAAAGTAGGCTGCCTGTCCTTCACGCTTTGCTCGTGCAACCATGACCGCTTGTCGTCGTCGTGTCAGGTCATTGGCAACACGTATGCGATGATTTTTCAAGCCGGCTTCGAAACGGTTTGTCTCTGATCACGAACATTTTGTCGTTCCAGTTTTCGAAATTTTCGCGATCATAACTCTTGGATTTCCGTTTCTTGCCCGCCCCACTCGATGTGCTCTGATCACGTCATCAGTAGTCCATGTTGTGTGTCGCCATCAGCCTCGTTCAAAGCGTCAATGACAGCATTTGCACACTGTGTGTAGTCCTCACGGTCACTTTCGGGAATGCCAAAAAATCGAAGGTTGTCGCGTCGTGAAAACGATTCTAAACGATCAATCTCTTCATCCATTTCGTTCATCTGATTTTGCATGAGTTTTACAGTTTTTTCTGAAAACTGTTTTCTTTCTTGTCTTGCTGTTGCCATTTCTGTTGACACTGCACGTAATTCATCTGTTAGTTCTAACACTTTATTTTGTCAAAAGGTGGTTTTCTTCTTCCAACCTGTCACATCGCTTTTTAATGTCCTCACATTTTTCATCCACTGTCACTAACGTTTGTTTAATGTCTCTGAAGTCTCCATTCGCTCTTGCTGCATGTTCTTCCATTTTCTGATTTTGTACTTCAAAAGCATTTAACACTTGGTCAATCTTGTTGGAAAGTATTATCAGTTTTTTCCAGTTCTCTCCCTTTCTAGAGTCAGGTCCAGGGTTAAGCTCTACATCTCCGCTCAGAAGAATTTTTTTGAGTGAGAGCCACAAGTTTGTGATTACACACACTGACACAACGATGTGCAGCAATAGCTGATAATGTGCACTGTTACTCGACGAATGACCTACCGTGTCAGTGAAGAGGTAAGTGCCTTGTTGAAGGTGCTCCATCTGTATAAGTGAGACACTACTGATGTGTTCACAATAGACAGTTTTCACATTCTCCACGACGCTGTAGCACATTTGTCCCAAAAGTAAACACAACACAGTCACCAGGAGGAGATCACTCAATGCCCAACGTTCCGTGTCACCTGCCGTGTTGTAGTTCAGACACACCTGATTTGACCTACATTTCACTCTGAATCCAAATTGACCAATTCTGGCCCGCCATTTGCTCAAGTCTACCATCCCGCTGTTTGTTCACCGTCACACACACCACTCTCACGCGAACTATCACAACTTCTGGCTTCCAACTGAATTCAAAACAACTTAATTCAGGTATTTGCAGAGAGCTCTCTGACAAACACCTTGCTCGTCGCCATCTTGCACGTGACCCAGAGGGTCTTTATAAATGAATTGGCTCAAGAAATTAATAGAAAGGGAAGGCACGGGATCCAGTTAATACCAGGTATGACAGAAGTTTTTCTGTTGCTATTTGCAGATGATGTGATTCTTTTCAGATACGCCAGTTGGACTGCAGAATCAATTAAATGCACTAAACGGAGAGGCGGATAGACTAAAATTAACGGTTAATATGGATAAGACAAAGATAATGGTTTTCAGAAAGGGAGGGTATTTGGCTAGGCATGAAAAATGGTGGTATGGCGACTTAGAAGTTAAAGTTGCAAATAACTACAAATACTTAGGTCTAATTTTCACAACTAAACTAAGTATGAGTAAGGCATGGATGGAAATGTATAGAAAAGGAAGGAAAGGAGTTATTGAGATTTTAAGATCTTTAAGGAAGTTGAAATGTATTGAACCTACTATATTTGGAAACTTTTTGATTCACAAGTGGAACCTATGATAACATATGGAGGAGAAATATGGGGTTTATTGGAAAATGACCTTATGGAAAAGGTGCACACACTGGCGATTAAACGTTTTTTTAAACATTCCTTACACAGCTCTAATAAAATGGCATATGGAGAAGGTAGATACCCCTTGCAAATACGTTCCAAAACTAAGTGTGTCAGGTACTGGCTACGTCTTGTAAAACTTCCACAAAGCAGATTAATAAACAAGCATATTATATGTTACTAAGACAACATGAAAATGGAAGACAAAACTGGGCTTCTGGAGTAAAAAATCTCCTTTTCGAAACTGGATTTGGTTTTGTATGGAATAACCAGGGTGTTGAGAACGACAAACTTTTTATCCTAGAATTTAAAGAGCGTTTGATATCCTCCTACCAACAGATCTGGCACTCTGAATTAGAAAATAGTGAGAAATACTCTTGGTCTTGCGCTTTAATAGTGACTTACAGCCAGAAAAAGTATTTATCGGTTGTAACGCGAAAATGGCATAGGGATTCATTAGCACGCTTTCGAACAAGGACCCTTGGTCTATATACTAGAGAAAGATGGTATGGTATATCTAATAATGAACCTAACTGTATCTGTCCAGTTTGTAAAAAAAAAAAACAATATAGAAGATGAAATCTCACTTTTTCTTTCAGTGTGAGGTGTATAATAAGGTACGGGGAAAATGCGATGTCTTTAAATCAGTCTTAGCAGAAGAAGAACGTGACTTAGTCACCCTGTTACAGAGTGATAGTGAAAAGAACTTAAAGTCTATTGCTAAATTTATCGCAGAAGCAAATATTCTTCGAAAAAGGAAGTTTTTCAATACTTAAGTAGAATTAAAGTTCTTTCCTATTAAGTCCTATTGTCCTCTCAACTGATTGACTAGGCCTGTTGGTCGCCTGCTATTTATGATGTCTACTCATTTCTATTTGCTTTTCTGATTTTTTTTTTTTGATTTTCTTAATTTTGTTCAAGCAGTGTTCCCCATGTCAACATAACAGAGGAAAGAGTTTTTTTTTCTATTTTGAACGGATCTCTCTCTCTCTCTCTCTCTCTCTCTCTCTCTCTCTCTCTCTCTCTCTCTCAGGTGAAACCATGTTTTTTTTTTATTTTCCATACGATTTTAAAGTCAGTTTTCTTTAGTAACTGATTGTAGCAAACATGGTTGGTTGGTTGCTTGTGACAGAGGAAGGGTTTTTTAATTTAAAATTTCATTAACGATGATGCCTTTTTTCCCCACAGGAGGACAAATCGAAACCAACTCAACGTGAAATACCTATAAGATTTTTAAACACATTTTTGTCCAGGAAACATACCATGTACCTTCACAACGAAACGGACTGAAAATGTATTAGTTAGTTCTGGATGAGTGCATCTGAAGAAAAAAATGTACCGTTATCTCTTAGAGAGAGAGAGAGAGAGAGAGAGAGAGTGTGTGTGTGTGTGTGTGTGTGTGTGTGTGTGTGTGTGTGTGTGTGTGTGTGATCGTGTATGCGTGATCGTGTGTGAGTGTGTGTGTGTGTGTGTGTGTGTGTGTGTGTGCGTGCGTGCGTGCGTGCGTGTGTGTGTGCGTGTGCGTGCGTGCGTGCGTGCGTGTGTGTGTGTGTGTGTGTGTGTGTGTGTGTTCATGACCAACTAAAGTGAACACATCTGAAAACTGTCATTGAAGTGGACGATGTTTCAGCTCATCCAGACAAAGAAAAGAGCCGAACAGAGAACGTCCGCCCCTGGAGTCAGCTGATCCACCTGTGTCTGAGGACTATGAGCTGACAGAGGGTGGATCACGCCCTCATGCTGGGGGTAGGTCATAGACTTGGCAACATTTCACACTTCTGTCTGTCTGGCTGGCTGGCTGGCTGTCTTTCTATCTCCGTGTGTCTGGGTGTCTGTGTCGGTCTCGTCTGTCTTCTCTGTCTATCTATTTGGTCTTTTGAACGACTCTCTCTCTCTCTCTCTCTCTCTCTCTCTCTCTCTCTCTCTCTCTCTCTCTCTCTCTCTTTTATACTAGGATAAGAAAAAATGAATTTCAAGCATTTGAAAAAGCACCATTCAAATAAACATGTAAAAACCACCCTAACCTCTTTTCACTGATTGGCACATTTGATTTCCATTCTCGAAAACCTATGATATGACTGAGAAGACTGCCCATCTGCCCTCTCTCTCTCTCTCTCTCTCTCTCTCTCTCTCTCTCTCTCTCTCTCTGGCTGCAGCATGAATGTAGTGGACTGTTTGTTCTCTTGGTATTTGCCTTTGGAAATGAAATGGAATATTGGTGGCACTGATAAAAAAAAAAAGAAGAATGTTCAGTATCTTGCGAAAAGACTCGCATTATATGGTCTGCAAAATGTGCAGAAACTTATGTAGAGGAATTAAACTCAGAACAGTTTAAATAATGTACTAACAGAGCCATGCAATCCCTTTACGTTGATGTTAGCACATGCTTGAAATTGTTTGTGAATGCTTTATGTGGTGCTGCTGGTTGTGTGGTGAGATCTGTGGGGGAAAAGGAAAAAAAAAAGTGAATGATTGGTTTGACCCAGAGTGTGGAAGTAAGAAAAGAATTGTCAAAAGATGGTTGAAGCAATATCAAACAGCTAGATTCAACAAACTGAAGAAAGAAAAAAAACGCTGTCTATTAAGGAAAGAAAGAAATACACACCAATGAAAAAAGATAAGAAAAGAGAATTCGATGAGAAACGTAAGACAAGCTAAGAGAATCAGTTCATGACTATAAATTATTCTGGTCAACAATTAGATCAAGAACTAGAAAACCATTCATCTACAACCAAATTACCTCATAGCAGTGGTATGATCATTTTTCTTAAAGTATTCAACAGTAGTATACAAAAAGTATACAAAGTAAAGTATACAACAATGATTCCGAAGACTCAAATATAGAGGTAAAAGTGAAGATCTATGTGCAAAAGGACCCTATTTAACACTGTGATAACAAGAGATGAGGTAATAAGCAGCGTAAATCGTATGAAATGTGGCAAAAGCGCTTGTCTGGATAAGATGGTTTGTGAAATGTTCAAACTCTGTTGTTATTGATTTCATAGTAAATCTGTTTAACTCGCTGTTCGATAAAGGAATCTTTCCTGAGGCATGGTAAAAATTAATAATAATCCCTCTTCACACGAAAAGGAGACAACAACATTCCAAATAATTACCGAGGCGTTGCACTGACAAGTATCTTACGCAAAATTCGTACACATATTCTCATTGAAAGATTGACCTCTTGGGCAGAAAGAAAGGAGAAAATTACGGAAGAAGAACAAGCTGGATTTTGTTCTAAATATAGCACAATAGATCACATATTTACATTGTGTGCCTTAGTTAAGAAATATCCGTTAAAAAAAAGACAAATTGTATCTTGCCTTTGCTGATTTGAAATGTTTTAAGAATTGTTTAAGGAAAAGTGGTGTGAATGGGAAGTTGTATGCAGCTCTGCGAGGAATGTA
>JADBJO010010932.1:25162-40162 GCA_016801955.1 Conus betulinus
ATGAATGGGCGGACAGAACAGCTAAAAAAGGGTGCAATGAACATTAAAAATTCTGTGCATGTAAAATTCCTTCCTTTATCTTTATCTGAAAGTTATTCCTTAATAACGAAAACTGTGTGGAATCATGTGAAGGAACTATTAGGAGGTTCCTTTGTAAATTTCACTGAAAAGAGGAATATTTTCAAAGTCAAACATATACATTCCTGCAATGGTGAGCTCATGTGTGAAAACCGAACACTGTCATCCCTGGTCTACAGATTCAGACTGAACGCTCTCAGATGCAAATTCAACAGTCATGTTAAGTGCGTCTGCGGTGAGGAAATAACACCTGTCCATGTTATTCTGCACTGTCAGCATTTGAAATCATTTTTACCCACTTCGATTTGTGATTCAACGGTTTCAGATTCATCTTTCAAGAATATTTTATTGAACGATTTGCTTATGCTAGATGTTGTTAAAGGCTTAAAACGGAGCCCAGTTGGCTCATTGATTTAATGTTTAGATGTTTTGAGTATGTTATTGTTGTTAAGATTTCATTTTTGAAGGGAAATGGTAGGGAGGTTCAGATATAGGAAGACGGGAGTTTTGTTGATTGTTTGTAATTTTTTTTTTTTTTTTTTCCGTCTAATATCACAGCATTGTGAAAAGAAGATACTTTTGCCGATAACCCTTGTATAGCGGGCAATCAAAAATGAGGCGAATTTCTGTTTCAACCTTGCTGCTACAAAAGGGACAATTCCAGTTCTCCGTATGTTTTTAATAACAGTATTTGTGAACATTAATCTGTGATACTCCCAACCTAAACTGGGCAAGTACATTGCGATATGCATTCATCCATAGGACATCCACATATTTCTCTCTTCCAAAATGTGTCTTATATTGTTTGTACACAGAGAATCTACCACTAGTTTCCATGTGGTCATGCTATCGGAGACAAAAAGAACTATACAACCTTTTCTTAAACTCCTTGAAGAACACTTTCTCTTGTCCACAACCAAACAGCCACACTTGCTCAAATCCAATCTCACACAAAACAGTTTGAAACTTTTGTGACCCAAGTGTTAGTTCCGCGCTCATGCATCTTTAAAAGCATATGATAAGATTTCTTTGAGACAAATGATCCGGTTGTTTCAATAAACGAAACCTAAACCACTATTTAATACATTTGGAAACAGAATTAATCCATAATGGATACCTGCCCAACTCGCCATAGATCATGTCCTTTGGGGTTGTATCAGTAACATGTAATAACCGTTTACACGCATAAAGATGAACACGCTCTACCTGCCCAACCTTTGAAAGCCCCATACCTCTGCTCCAGACAACAGAACTGGAACAACCTGAGTATCAAAAAGTTTGAAAAAATATTTCAGCTGAGTTACAATCTATTCTGTTCAGGGTTTTCAGGATTTCTAGTGTACTTATCTTAGCTCTACCAGTAGTATCCTCCATTGCTGCTGTGAAGCTGTGGCGGGTGGAAAAGGTATTTGTATGAAATTGACAACTTCAACTTGTTTACCATCTAAAGACCATTTATCTCTTGTCCTAGAAACCCACCCTTCCTGAACACTATTATCTTAGATTTATCCATATTAACAGTTAATCCTAGTCTGTGTGCAGATACTTGAAGATTGTTAAGTTGATTTTGTAGTCCGATCACTGTTGATGATAGCAGTGTAAGATCGCCAGCGAAAAGTAGCAGGAAAAGATCAGTGTCTGAAGAACCGAGAGACAAGCCATGCCTACCTTTAACAGTCAGTTCATTAGCTAGTTCATTAATTAGTAATGAGAAAAGTATCGGACTCATTATGCATCCTTGTTTCAGACCCTTGCAAACAAGAAGAAAAAAAAAAACTCCGAGAGACCATTCTTGCTCATTACACAGGATTGTACGGTTTATACATGGCTTGAATTATCCGCAGCATTCTCCCGTTCACGCCTGTTTTTTTTTTTTTTTTTTGTTTGTTTTTTTTTTTTTATAAGAACTGACGGTAAAATGTCTGTTCTTACGGTGTCGTACGCTTTTCGAAAATCGATGAAAGCAACATATATTTTTTGGTTCTTGGAGAAATGCTTTTCAATAGAAGCGTGGAGTGTAAAAATATGATCCACTGTCGAGCGTCCCTTTCGAAAGCCTGCTTGCGCATCGTTTAACAAAGATTGTTCTCAGTCCGTACGCACAGCCTATTGTTTATGATTTTGGTGAACACCTCACTTACAACACTCAATAATGATATCCCCCTGTAGTTACCAGGATTGTTTGGGTCCCCTTTCTTGTGTAACGGTACAATAATCGCTTTAGTCCATTCATCGGGAAATAATCCATCGATAATAAGCTTACTGAAATAAAACTTCAAATATCTTATTATTTCTGGTTCTGCGAATTTTAACATTTCTGCCAGAGCACCATCCGGGCCTGCTGCGTTCCTACATTTTAATTGTTTAATCGCTTTACTTATTTCCGCCCCGATTATTTCGCAATCAAGAGTGCTGTTGTAATTTTGATCTTCCCATGACAAATCCGTATGAACAACGTTTTCAGTAATGTCTGCATTACGCACTTTTTCAAAGTGTAAGACCCGTTCATCATTACTGATGTTTTTAATGACGTGTGTACTTTTCCTGTGCTTCTTATAATTTCTGCCCAGAATTCTTTGGAATCATTTGCGGAGCCAAGTAGCGCTGTTACCGAAGCTCTTTTGTAGTCTCTTTTCTTACCTTCTGTTAGAGCCTTGTAATCTTTTCGCTTTGAGGTATATTCTTCATATATGTTCTTTCCTTTTTGTTCGATTGGAACCTCTCAAATATCCTCTTACCTCTCTTTTTTCTTTAAGAAGCATTCTTTGTCGAACCATCTTAATTCTGATCTCTTACACTGGTATCAATGACTACGATTTTTTTTCATACAGTCAGCAGCTTGCAATAGAGATCTATTGAACAGTCTAATGGACTCTTCTGAATCAACATCTATAAGGTTTTCTGCAACCTTCATTCTATCTTGAAATATCTGTGATGAAATGTTATCTTTGAAAATGTCTGCTTTGTTTACCTGCCACACATTTTTTTTTTGTGTTTTGTATGTTTTCCTTGCCTTCAAACTGTGCTGATCACTATCAGTCTGACCTTGACAATACATTTCTACAGGCATATGGTCAGATTCTATTCTGTCACCAACTATTACGCTGTCAACCATTTGAGAGAAATCGACATCAGTTAAAAAATAGTCCACAACACTGTGACCATGTTCAGATATATAGGTCAGTTTTCCTTCTTCGTCTCCTGTCACATAACCATTCATGATTAACATTCTATCGCAAGTACATAGTTCAAGGAGTTTTCTTCCAAAATGTTAATTTGAGTATCATTTGATTTCCGGCTTAATTGCCACAAGGGCTCATTATGGAATGGATTACTGTCCTCGTCGTTGTCCTCGAGGAGATCTACATTTACTTGATATTTTGAAGTCCGTGCGTTAAAATCACCGGTACAGATCAAATGCATGTCATCATACTCATCTGTCAGATCATGTAGACATCTGTCTATCTCATCAATATGACAGTTACTCTGGGATTGGTCGTAAAAGGGACTGCCTGTGGGAGGTACGTACGTAGCTAAATACAAAACATCCCTGGTACAACCAAAGAGAGTTTTGGACAGACTCAGTACAATGATGTTTTCCGAGCCCATTCTTACTTCATGCACATGATTTTTTTTTTTAGAGAGTGTTTCTTATCAATACTAAAATGCCACCTGACCTTTCTACCTTGCTGCGACAATTTCACTGCAGGACACAACAAGTTCTTAAAATCCAAGAAAATGTTTGAAATATCGAAGTTCACATCAATAAATGTCTCTGTTAGAGTAATAATATCAAATTGATTAATGTAAACTTACCCAGTCAGTATCGCACAGTTTGCTTGCTAAGCCACCAACGTTGCATGACAGAAAGCATACACTAGGTGCTGCTGGGGGCCGGCCGGACTCCTACCTGATGTCGTCTGCTTGGTCTTCAGTAGTGGTGTCAGTTGTAAAGTAGGGGTCGTCTGTCTGGTCGTTAGTCTGGTCATCTGATTGGTCATCAGTCTGGTCAACAGTCTCGTTGTCACTCTGGTCAACTGTCCTGTGTATGTTTACACCATGGTGAGCAGTGTCGACTACAGGAGTAGGACCACGGTGGGACAGGCGGAGCATGGAGTCGATCCTTGCTGGGATGGCGGGGTCCTACCTCGTCCTCTTCCAAAGTCCCGGGGAATTGTGGGGCCGTCGTCTCCACGGCACCGCTCAGGGGTGCGGGTGCCTGTCTTGCTGCTGTCCTTCCTCGCCCGTTCTGCTCCTGGCTCTGCTGCTTATGTGCTCGGTGCCGCTCTTGTCCGGAGGTTGTACTTGGAGCTGTAGCGTGTGTAGCAGTGGTGTCGTCAGCGCGGGGCCGTTCTCTGGGTGATGATCTTCCTGGACCTGTGGCTCCTCGTTGCTGCTGTCTGCTGCCCCCCGTTCCCCTACCGCTGACTTCAGGCTGCTTCCTGGCACCACGCTGGGAGGTCGACTGGCCGGCAGTGGTGGTCTGTGGTCGCAGGTCACTGAGCGAGTGAAGATTCCCTTCACATCCCCTCGACGGCAGTGGAGGGTACTCTTCCACTGGCAGCAGCAGATCCGCTGATCTGTCCGCACGGTGTTGTTGCTGTCTGTGTTGTCCTGGTCTGGCCTGGCCTGTGGCAGACCTTCCTGTCGCCCCACTGCTACCTGTCGTGTCACAAGTTGGCTGGCGAGGTCAAATTTATAGACAGCGTTTTCAGTGACAAGCTTGTCAAAACGCAATTTTGCAACTTCTCCTTTGGATATTGGATCTCGTCTCATGCTGAGCAGTGCTCTTCGTTTGGTTTGTACCGTTGCTGAAAAGTCCTCTCTAATGTAAATACCATGGTAGCGTTCTGATTCCCTCAGTCGCCGAGCTAAAGAAAGAATTAGAGACTTTTGTTTAAAGGAAAAAAAAAATAACGATGACAGCCTTGCCCGCTCTATGAGCTCGTTCTGCATGAACTTCTTCGTCAAGACGTAATCCTCCCTTGATGACCTTCTTCACCAGCTGTTCACATTTTTTTCCCAGGAGGTTTCAAAAGGAAGGCCAAAAAGAGGTGATTGCGCCGACTCTGGTTTTCAAGGTAGTCACACTTGTTTTGAAGTAGATGTATTTCTTCTTTCAGATCTATTTTTTCTTCTGTTAGTGCTTGACATTCTTTTTGCAAATCATAAACATCAGTAGTCAGTTGATTTTGAATTTCTTCTATCTGGATAAGGCGACGATCAATTTTGTCTTCCACGCTTATCAGTCTGTCTTCGATCATCTGTCCGTGTCGGTGATTTGCATTTTCCATTCTGTAATTGCTTCAGTAATGACAGATATCGTGAAGGAGGGACAAACGGGAATTCAAGTCTTGTTCCTTTCCGTCATTGTCAATGGCTTCACCCATGCTCACCTGTACTATGTTCCTTTACTGTCGCTGGTCTGGGGTTGGATTCCACATCGCCACAGGCGAGAAGAAGGCTTGTTATGAATACAGTGGCGATGGCACATAAGATTACGGAAGACCCCCTTCTGAAGTGAAGTGTCAGTCTGTAGCGTGCTTGCAGGGTTGCATCAGGTTTTTCTTCTTGCGAACATGTTTGCGCAGGCAAGCATTAAAATGACAACGTCAGATCCTCCATCGTCTTGCTGTAAACAGAAGTGCTACAGATGTTATCCCTGAGTCGTGCAGCGAGACATACCGTTGGCCGAAGCGGTGCTGTCCATTTTGAGGCAAAGCGTTAACAACACGCAGCCAGTGAATATAGTCCGTGCCAAACTCAGTGGCCAGCGAAGCGAGAGGCGCAAAGTCCTTGACTGCATGACCAGGAAACTTCTCTTCCGCATGAAGTTTTGAAAACAAAAATAAAAAAACAACCACAACAGCTTCTTGCGTGCAGATTTGACACAGGCATGATAGGCAGACAAATATATGTTCACTGATCACAAATGTAGGATACACAATCCGTAATTGTTACAGTTATTGCGGAAAATATATCGACATTTGTCAGAGCTGTGCAAACACGTCCGCTTCGTACGGTGAACGAGCTCACCCCTCCGAGAGAGAGAGAGAGAGAGAGAGAGAGAGAGAGAGAGAGAGAGTGTGTTTCTCCGATTGCAAAGCTATTTTTAACGTCCCTGCCAACTCCTAAGATCATTTTGCATAGTTTAAATTGTACCTTTTTAATGGCCTCAAAACGCTGAAAACCCCATACCTCTGAACCATACAGCAGAATGGGTTTAATTTTGACATCAAATATCTTAAATACAATATCCACTGGCAATGACTGCAACTTAAAGAATAACCTTTTGACACCTGCAACCGCTCGCGCTGCTTTTCCTTATAAATTATCAAACGTTTTGACCAGTTTAGTGTGGCAGAAAATATTACACCAAGTAATTGTAATGAGGTTCGACTTCGATCTGCCTGCCAGCAAAGAACCATTGTTCATAATGCCTCAGAAATCCACCATTTTTAAAAAAACAACAACTTTTGTCTTTTCCATATTGACTTTGAGACCCCATCTATGGCAGTATTTTTCTAGACATTCAATTTTCTTTTGTAGGTCAATCACAGAATCAGTGAAACCAGTGCAATGTCATTTGCATACATCAAAAGAAGAATACCTATTTGATCTGAGAAAATAAAACATCAAAACCTCGTGTGCCGGAGTTAATCAAAAAGAGTCTGCAATTCAGATATGAAAAGAAAAAAAATAACAAGGGACTTAGAATGCAGCCCTGCCTGACTCTGACATACACTCAAAGTAATCAGTAATGTTATACCCAACTCTAACTGACGCTTTTACTTGTCTGTACATACAGGAAAGTGTTTGAAACATTTTCCCGTGAATCCCTTTCTGCAACAGAAGATATAATAAATTCGATCTTTCAATGCTGTCAAAAGCTTTAGAGAAGTCAACGAAAAGAGTATAGAAGCGCTCTCCTTTTTTAGCAAGGTATTTTCAACCAATGACTGTAGTGAAAATATGTTATCTGTCGTACTATAGCCCTTTCTAAATCCTGCTTGAGCTTCCGGTATGTTCCCTGTTGCTTCAGTAAAATCTCTTAATCTGCTATTCAGAATTGTACTGTATAGTTTGCGTATCGTATTTAACTGTGATATTCCTCTATAATTTTCGGTTTTTCTGTAGTCACCTTTTTTGAGAAGCGGAGAAATCAACCCTTTTGTGTCCAACTTTCCGGGTACTGACCAGTTTCAAACGCCCTGTTTAAATGGCACACGCAAAGAATGGTACCAAAAGATCACTGAGAACATGAAACACATCAGAAGGCACACCATCAGGCCCAGGAGCTCTGCCTTTCTTAGTATCCTGTATAGCTTTGCGAATTCGTTTTCAGAGATTGCTTCTTCTAGATTTATATGTACGTTATGGCATGACTGACAAACCTCAGGGTTATGGTTCTTTAAAAAACATCATCAACCGCTTTGCAGAATTCAGAATCAATAGCCGACTGCTCAGGTTTGAGCAAGTCACGAAAGTATTTATACCATGAGCCTGGACTGATCGTAACAGAACCATTAGAAGTGATGTGCTTGTCAGAGATTTAACCTTTCGCCAGAACGATTTTGAATTCTTGTCAATACAAACATGACTCAGGTCATTTAGAATTTGTATTTCCTGTTTTTCTTGTTTCACTTCACATAGAGATTTGAACTCGTTCTTTAGATTTAGGTATTCATTCAAATCCTTGCGATCATTTGAAAATCTCCATAATTGCATTTGCCTATATTTACTGTTTTTCGCACGTTCAAAATCATCATCCCATCAGGAGGGCTGAGTACGAGTTTTTTTTTTTTTTTTTTTTTTCTTTTCCCTTCCTACTGTTACACTGGACAGCTGGTCTCTGCAGAAAATCAATAAGACAATCTGGTCCAGCATCGACTCCTTGTTCAATAGCTGTCAAAAAGTTTTCAAAATCTGTTTCTTGATTTTGACGTAAGTAGTCATAGGAAGAGTCCTTCCACAAACGTTTACATAGTTTTTTCCATAGATATTTCATCATCATCAGTAATATTGTCTGTGCACTTGAAATGTCATCAAAAAAAAATGATGTTACTATTGGAAAATGGTCTGATTCACACCTGTCAACAACTTAAAAATCCATTATTAAATCAAACAAAGGCTTTGAGGCAGCACAATAATCAACACACACTCATTTCCACAATTAGCAATACACGTTATTTCCCCCTCCCAATCACCTTCCGTACGACCATTGACAATACACAGATTGTGTTTTTTTTTTTTAACAATTCAATAAATTTTAGGCCGAAATTGTTCCAGGCACGATCTTTTGATCTACGCTTATTCTGAGGAATATCACCAATAAAGTCATGAAGGTCTTCCACTGGAACAATATATCTGTCTGCATCGCAACAGTGTGTGTCAGATAAATCCGCTGTGCGTGCATTGAAATCACCACACAACAGGAAAGGGCAACCTGCATAAACTTGCATGATATCACATATATTACTTTCTAATTTTTCAATACCTTCCTGCTTGTTGTTCTCATACAACACTGAATGTTCGGGAGCAATATACACAAAAACAGCAATTACATCAAAAGCACAATTAAAAACTGACTTCCCAATTTTCATAAATACACAGTCTTCGACGTCTTTCAGTAACTGTTCTACATATACTATGATTGATTTATGGTACACACACACCACAACTCCACCTTTTTGCCTATTACCCGGGAGGAAGGAAGAAAGACAGAGTCATCTGGAAAAGCATCTTCAATCGCAGTCTGTTTGCACGTCCAAACCTCTGAAAAAGAAAATATCTTAATTGTTCACAAAACATCTTAAACGAAACACGGTTTTGACTTTCGAGACAGACCCTGAACGTTCCATGCCATGACCTGTAACACAGGCGCATGCCCTCTTGTGTTTTCTGTATGTAATGAATCATCATGTGACTGTGGCAAGGCATATGTCTTTGTGTCAGCTCTATTAACAGAGTCATTAGAAAGCATTGACGGGTTAGAAACATTGCTGGAATTTACTTGTTCTGTTGACGTCCTGTCATCACCGCAAACGACGACGTCTTCCACAGCATTGACGGTAGCCGCAGGAATACGGGTGGAAATTCTCCCCGCAGGTACACTGTCGACACCGCAAACGACGTCTTCCGCAGCGCCGACGGCAGACGCAGGGGTACGGATGGAAGTTTCCTCCTTGCAGGTACACTGTCATCACGCCGGCCGGCCCGTCAGTTCCTTGACTTCTCACGCAGACCCTTGGAAGTGGGGTCATAGTCGAAATGCTTGCCTTCAATGACCAGGGAATCAAAGCGAAGAAAGGCTCTCTTGTTGGCACGTTTCGCCTCTTTCATGAAAGGCAACAGCTGACGGCGTTTTTCTCTCACCTTCAGGGAAAAAATCCTCGGACACAAAAATGTCCCCTCCCTTCAGCTTCTTGCATTCGGATAGCACTTTTTCTTTGCCTTTGAAATTTTCAAAGCGATGATCGGACGTGGCCCTCTTCCGCCTTTGATTCGATGCGCTCGTTCAATAGGTAGGTCATCTTGTATGTTCATTTTCTCTTTGATCACTTTCTTCACACAATCTTCACTATCAGCTTAGGTTTCAGCATGATCACGGTGAGCGGGGATGCAATAGAATATAAGATTATTCCGTCTGCTTCTGTTTTCCAGGTCGTCAAGTTTTCCTTCCAACTCTTTTCCTTCAATTCTGTGTTTTCTCTCAGCACCTCATCGACATCATTTTGCATCTTGTTCACTTGAGTGATAACATCGTTCACTTTTTGTTCAATGTTAGTCATCTTCACTTCAATGGTTATCATCTTTTTGTCCATACCTGTCAGTAGTCTCATCACGTCTGACAGACTGATGTCGGCAATGGTGTCACTTGCCGAAATCGAAGTTCGAGAGGCCGGAGAAAGAAAGGTAGACTGCTTCTTTGGGCCTGGGTTGGACTCAATGTCACCACACTGCAGTAGAGAGGAAGCCACAAACACCAGAACGACAGCAGCAAAGGCACTTCTCTCACAAACAGTACGGTACAGCTGACGTGTGGTCGCCTTCTCCACGGCACGTTTTCCTCATGAAGGACTGAAAAGTCCAGTAAAACTGGCCACAGGCAGCCCGAAAACACAGCGCTGAACTCGGCATGATGCCAGCAGTCCAGTCGTGCACTTTCTATGAAACTAGAATCAGTAATATCATCAGACAATAATTAACAAAAAGGTACTGAAAATTAGCAGAGCTCCAAAACATGTCAGACTCCCAGATCATGAAAACAGCTCACGCGTGTGTGTGTGTGTGTGTCTGTGTGTTTGAAAAAAAATCTTTCCCAAGAATCCGTCTATGATTTCTTTTGTCAAATAATGTCTTCTACTAATCGCAAACAAATGCTGCTATTGTCAAAGTATATTGGATTATCTCAAGTGTTGCAAATTGTTGGTCTGTCTCAGCATTGACTGGCAATTTACGTTTAATTTTGGCTTGTTTGTTTTTCCTTTTCCTGTTGTTGCTTTAAACACACCTTTCATGCATACCCCAAAAGGGGGCAAAAGGAATGGATATCCCTATCGTATGGTATTGTAGTGTGTGTGTGTGTGTGTGTGTGTGTGTGTGTGTGTGTGTGTGTGTGATATTTCTACAGACCCTCAGCCTCCCTCTGTGTACTCATCTCTGCAGACCAGCGACATTGGAGTGCCCTCTGTGTACACTGCCATCTCACAGTACAGAAATATAACACCTACCGTCCCTCAGGGTATGGGCAACGAATGGCTGTCTTCTCTCTACCTGTATGTCTCTCAGTCCATCCGTCCATCCGTCCGTCCGTCCGTCCGTCAGTTCGTCCATCCGTCTGTCTGTCTGTCTCTGTGTCTCTGTCTCCGTCTCTCTCTATCGGTCTCTGTCACTGTGTCTCTGTCTCTGTCTCTCTCTGTCTCTGTCTCTCTCTCTCTCTCTCTCTCTCTCTCTCTCTCTCTCTCTCTCTCTCTCTCTCTCTCTCCACACAGGTCGGGGATTCACTCTCTGTAAATATATGTCTGTATGTATGTATGTATGTATGTATGTATGTATGTATGTATGTATGTATGTATGTATGTATGTATGTATGTATGCATGCATGCATGCATGTATGTATGTATGTATATGTATGTATGTATGTATGTATGTATGTATGTATGTATGTCTCTCTCTCTCTCTCTCTCTCTCTCTCTCTCTCTCTCTCTCTCTCTCTCTCTATCTATGTATCTGATCTCTCTCTCTCTCTCTCTCTCTCTCTCTCTAGAGAGAGAGAGAGAGAGAGAGAGAGAGTAGAGAGAGAGAGAGAGAGAGAGAGAGAGAGAGAGAGAGAGAGAGAGAGACAGAGAGAGAGAGACAGAGAGAGAGAGAGAGAGAGAGAGAGAGAGAGAGAGAGAGAGAGAGAGAGAGAGAGAGAGAGAGAGAGATGTGCTGTATTACTGTGTCGTGGAAGACATTGCATTTCGTACATATACAAGACATCATGTCCTGACTTGTGCACTGTCAAGGTCGCAAAGAAGTGTTTGTTTGTGCAGAAGATTGTCTCAGCAGATTTGACTCACAATGCATTTTGTTTATTCGCAGCTGATACCTCAGTGGAACCTTTATATCAGTGTAGTGGTTGTTTTGGGCAGACTCTTGATTTCAGTTAATTGGTGGTTTCTCTTGAAACTATCTCTATAGAGTGGTTGTCTTAACGACATCTTTGTCTGAATGAGCAATTTTACCAACCGTATCGTTGTGTCAGTGGTGTGGTTATCTTCACAGAATCTATATACGAGTGGACTGGTTGTCTAAAAAGAATCGTTTATTTCCGTGAACCGGTTTTACCGGTGTAATCTTTTACTTCAAGACATTGTCGTCCCGAAGACACATGTATCTATGGCATTGATTGTCTTGATAACAAAGTCATATTCATTTTGCTGGAAAGGTTATCCGGACGGGACGTTTAGCTCTGTAGATTGTTAGTCCTAACGGGACATTTGTCGCAAAATGCAGGCTCTCTCTGTAGAATCTTTATCACTGTAAAAGGTTGTCGGTAATTGACCTTTAGCCACAGCGATGGCCTCAGCAGAATGTTTATGTCAGGGAAGTTGCTGTCACAACACAATTGTTGCAACAGGACGTGTTGTCTCACGGGAATGTTTCGACACGAATGATTGTTTGAATAACACCTTTACCAGAGAAATGGCTGTCTATATGAGATTTCTGCTGGACATGATGGTTGTCTGAATGGACTCTCAGCCACATGAACGGTTGTCTCAAAGGACTCTTTGCCACATAAAGGGTTGTCTCAAAGGACTCTTTGCCACATGAACGGTTGTCCGTAAGGACTCTTTGCCACATGAACGGTTGTCTTAAAGGACTATTTGCCACATGAGTGGTTGTCTCAAAGGACTCTTTGCCACATGAACGGTTGTCCGTAAGGACTCTCTGCCACATGAACGGTTGTCTTAAAGGACTATTTGCCACATGAGTGGTTGTCTCAAAGGACTCTTTGCCACATGAACGGTTGTCCGTAAGGACTCTATGCCACATGAACGGTTGTCTTAAAAGGACTCTTTGCCATATGAACTGTTGTCTCAATGAACTCTTTGCCACATGAACGGTTGTTTCAAAGGACTTTTTGCCACATAGACAAGTGATTCATTGGACTCCTTCTTACGGGAATGGCTGTCTCCTCAATCTGGTAAATGTTCACGGATGTACATATATTTATGCTGGTCTCAATAACACATCTAAATGCCCATAGGTATTGAGTTGCCTATGTTGGCATCTAATTTCAGTATGCACTGACGTTTTTGTTGTGATTTCTGTTGATGCTAAAGTAGACAGGGAATTCACACATACGTTGGTATCTGCATTGATGTCTAAATAAACGGGGAACTCCTCATAATTGTGAATGATTTCATACACATGTATCCCATTAACTAAGTCCTACCAAAATCTATGTCATGTTTGCTTGTATATGTGTAAATTTAGAAATATCACACTTAGCAAATAAGCTGGTATTCATGTTAATCTGGAATTCTAAGAATGTAATTTTTGCTGGAACCTCGAATCCAGGAATTCTCAAACATTGCATTCAGGATGGTATCCTGGTCAACAACTAAGTTTGCAGTCTAATACTCATTTCAATACTTAAGTAAACTAAAACTTTCCACATCTGTGCTATCCATTGTGGTATAGGCAGTATACACTTCATTGTTATTTCTGCTGGTATCTAAGCACATTGTAGGTAAACTGGACATTTCAGATAAGCGTTTTGTAAACAAATACCTGAACAATTAGACACGGTGACAACACTGGAAATGATCAAATCTGCATGATGTTTGTCGGTCTCTGATAGACCAGGGACTGTTGCATAAGTGTTCTTTATACTTGTATCTATACAGGCAGGGGATTTACTCTCTCTCTCTCTCTCTCTCTCTCTCTCTCTCTCTCTCTCTCTCTCTCTCTCTCTCTCTCTCTCTCTCTCTCTGTCGTCGTCCAGGTCCTGTTTATGAGAACAGTGGGACCATGAACACGCCTTCATACGTCAACCTGTCATTTCCGGCGGGTCATGATGATCAGCGGTTAGCAGGACGGACAAAGTGTGACCCTTCATCATCAGCAACACAGCAGCAGCAGCAGCAGCAGCAGCAGGAGCATCATTACCACCACCAACCCCAACGGTGGCAGCGGAAGCATTAGCAGCAGCAACATCAGCAGGAACAGCATTAGCAGAAACACGAGCAGCACCAGCAATGGCAGCAATAGCAGCTGTTTGTGATTTATAGAACGGACAGTCAGTTACCTTTTGATGATCAACATTTTAGAGTTTAGATGAATTAATGTTAAAACGCACAATCATCATCATCATCATCATCATTATCATCATCAACATCGTCGTCGTCGTCGTCGTCATCATCATTCTAGGCGATCGATTTCACCTCCAAACGTTTGCTTTCCACATGATTGAAGGTAAATGACGTCATCAGTATATTGAATAGAACTGACAGACCATGAACTCTTTAAGCCGTTTTTAGATATTATCAACTGCACTCTGCGTTTTCAAATTCAAATGTTTTTATTTTATATTACTGAAAACATCACTTCAGTGTAAACATTTGACAGATACATATCTTACCCCTCTACCATCACCACCACCACCACCACCATCCTTCCGAGTCAGATGGGTGGCTGAGGCTTATCACGCTGATTGCACAGTCAGGACCTCATCACTAAGATACGATGGATGCTGAAAACTTCTCGGGGGATTGTTGTCGTGTTCAGTGGCTTTCTTCACGGGAAATGGAAACAGACTGCTGTGGTGCTGTACTTACCTTTGCCGAGGAGTTTGCAGGTGATGATGCTGTACTTACCTTTGCCGAGGAGTTTGCAGGTGATGATGCTGTACTTACCTTTGCCGAGGAGTTTGCAGGTGATGATGCTGTACTTACCTTTGCCGAGGAGTTTGCAGGTGATGGTGCTGTACTTACCTTTGCCGAGGAGTTTTTAGTTGATGATGCTGTACTTACCTTTGCTGAGGAGTTTTTAGTTGATGGTGCTGTGCTTACCTTTGCCGAGGAGTTTTTAGTTGATGATGCTGTACTTACCTTTGCCGAGGAGATTTTAAGTTATCATGCTGTACTTACCTTTGCTGAGAGAGAGTTTTTTAGTTGATGATGCTGTACTTACCTTTGCCGAGGAGTTTTTAGTTGATGATGCTGTACTTACCTTTGCCGAGGAGTTTTTAGTTGATGATGCTTTACTTACCTTTGCCGAGGAGATTTTAAGTTATCATGCTGTACTTACCTTTGCTGAGGAGTTTTTTAGTTGATGATGCTGCTGTACTTACCTTTACCGAGGAGTTTTTTAGGTGATGATGCTGTACTTACCTTTGCTGAGGAGTTTTTTTTTTAGTTGATGATGTGTGTA
>JADBJO010010932.1:45162-55162 GCA_016801955.1 Conus betulinus
TAGCCCCAGGTTCATTCAGAGCATGGGACCCCAGGTTCATTCAGAGCATGAGATTTACCCAGGTTCATTCCAAAAAACACAGACAGGGTCAATCAAATATAACAAGGAAAATTGACTTGTCTCAGAATTATGTTTATTCTGTGTTCCTGTCATGAAGAACAGGAAACTTCCACATTTAATTTTTTTGTTTTTTAACAAATTATTAACTAACAATGGAAAAAAAGGATACAGTCTATGGATATGACAAAAATTCAGTTATGCTTTAACACTCTACAGGGGATGGAGGATGAAGATTTAAAAAAAAACAGATGACATGGTGTGTCGGCACATACTGCAACCCACATACACAGGGAACAAATATCTTTTTCACCTAAACGATTACTTCGAAATATTGCAAACATCATAACAGTTACTACTACTTTTATAACAGTATCAAAAGAACTCTGAGTCCATACTAACACACAATATGCACACCAATCACAACATTTAGGCAGTCAACACACCATTGCGATTACATATTTCGCAGACATTATGTACAGTCCTTGACAGTCAGTATTCCAATGACTGAGAGAGAGAGAGAGAGAGAGAGAGAGAGAGAGAGAGAGAGAGAGAGAGAGAGAGAGAGAGAGATGCTAGAGGAGAGAGAGAGAGAGACAAAGCTCACGTTCTATGGAATGGGATACCAAAGACATCAATGCAAACTGACTCGAAATAAAAACGAGGAATTCTTTTTGAAGGTTTTTTTTCTGTCAATAAAAGAAAAAAAAAAATAGTGCTCATTCCCACCAAGCCAATTTTCCATGACTTGGAATAACGAAGATGCTTCTCATTAACATCGGTGACACGATATCCCAACCATTCTAGTACAGAAGTACAATCAGGCTTCACCTTGACTGGTCACAGTGGCACCATCTCTCTGCAATTCACACTACGCTGCACATGCCAACATAATGAAGCACGAACGTAACAGTACATGTGAACATGTTTGCCAGATGACACAAAACTTCACAATTCTCTCCAAAATTGCATCAGGAACTAAACAAAGGATGTTGAAACATTAGTACATTGGTCTGGTACTCGGAATCTACACTTTAATGCAGAGAATCAAACCAACAAAATGATTTTACAATGAAAATTAGGGACAAGGAAATAAAGTATCTAAATGTGAGAAAGAGAAAGACCTAGGAGTGACTTTCGACAAAAAACGTGCTCTTTGACAAACATATATCGCATTAATTAACAAGCCAACAGACGATTGGAATACGTAAAAAACAGCTGTAACGTTTGTAGAAAAGCACACTTTCTTACAATTGTACAAGACATTAGTTACATCCACGCTAGAATATAGCAACACGTATGGTATCCAATGCTAAAGAGACAATCAGAAGCCCTAGAATAGGTTCAAAGAAGAGTACCAAAGATGACCCATAGCATAAAAGATTATTCATACCAACAAAGATAAAAATATTTACAATTTTCAACACTTAAAGCAAGACGAGAGTAACAGGGTACTTGATTCAGGCGTATAAGATTAATTAATAGTTTTGATGATACTTCACAAAGCGTTTTTTTTTACAACTCCACAGATCAATACTACAAGAAACAGTGGAGATAATATATTCAAATAGAAAATAAAAGAGAGAACATGTACATTTACTTACAGAGTAACCAATCGTTGGAACAAATTAGCAAATAACATCAAACGTACACCTAGTATAAATACATTCATGAACCTCATAGATAAACATGAATCAATAACTAAAATGAAATGACTGTGATGGTTAAATGACTGAGCTTGTCAGCGACTGGACCAAAAGACACCAAAAATAGAAGGGGCGTAAAAAGCCTGAATAAGCTAAGTTGTTTAATACAAGGCCCCAAATCCTGATCCTAAATAAACATTACTCTCATAGAACCATTATGAAACAAACAATCGATTTCAAAACAAAACTCTTCGAACACAATGCACAACGCATCAGTTAACTATCCAATGTCAAAATGGCAAAATGCAATGGGCCTGTCACAAACCCAACCATCATTGCCAATGACGACAACAATGTGAGAAATTGTAACCATAAAATTATTACCCAATTTAACACAATCAATAGGACTAATGAACAAAATTACTATGCATGAGTTCCAAACATTTTTCTTGCTTATGAAGCTGTGATCTGCCTCCACTCATCAATAATATCACATTCTTGAGAATCAGGCAAAATTTGCATCTGCCGTCATCCAAAGTCAGACAATTCACAACAACTAAAAAATGGCTTCCAACCATTTGACCAACAGAAGAATAGAACTTAGTAGGATTTTACCCCTTGTTTCTTCTAATAATTCATAATGAAACATTATCAAAACACTTCAGCATAAGCATAGCATGAAGTTAGCAACTGCACTTGTCATCACGTCATCTTCTATCCTCAATTTTCGTACCACTGGACCACCATGCAATTCTTCTCCTTGTATTCTCCCCATTATTTTTAGTTTTTTTTTTTTTGTTTTATTAACTAACGCTCATGATAAGATAAATGACCAAATTGATAATTGGTAATGATACAATCATGAAAAAAAATGATAAAATGAAATAAGTTTTAATCATTTCTTAGAACTGTTTTCAAAACATTTTGCTCAAAACTACTAAATATTGTAACTTACCCAAATGGGAACCACTACAATGTGCAATATTGAGAAGGTTACACCTCCAAGAAAGCACCGTATTCATCAGTGAAGACTTCGCTCTGTGCCTCAGAAAAGTTAGGTGGAATTTCTCCTCACCTGAACGTGGACAAGGATCCCCAGAAAAGATCGGTGATGATAGCAAGGGAAAGAAATCGTGATATTCATCGAATTGCGTTAGAGGCGTTGCCTTCCTTGGCTTAGGAACCGGCATCATGATAACTATGGATGTAGAATGTGGTAAGGTGATGTTGCTTTTACACCAGCCAACCGCAAAGGGCCGTATCAGAAATATCATCGGGTTAAAGTCAACTCAATAGAAATTAAGGGAAAAAAAAAAAAAAACACTCATCAAAGGCTAGACGAATAGACCAGGCATCGGCATTAACCACTGTGACAAGGAAACCGGGTTTTTGCGCGCGTGAAAGTGATAACGCAAACCATGGTGTGATTTCGTCCTGCGGCCATTTTGATCTTGCGCCGAATATGAGAAGATAAGTGGTTTCTCGTTCTTCGGTTTCATCGACTTGGTGTTCTTCAGTCCCAGCAAACACTTAAGATTCTTCGTTCCCAGCAGAGACTTGAGAGTCTTCATTCCCAGCAGAGATTTGAGGTTCTTCAGTCCCAGCAAAACACTTGAGGTTCTTCATTCCAAGCAAAGACTTGAGGTTTTGTTTTTCTCAGCAAAGTTTTGAGGTTCTCCAGTCCAAGCAAAACCTTGAAGTTCTTCAGTCCAAGCCAAACCTCGAGGTTCTTCAGTCCAAGCAAAACCTCGAGGTTCATCGTTCCAAGCAAAACCTCGAGGTTCTTCAGTTCAAGCAAAGTCTCGACGTTTTTCACTCCCAGCAAAGACTTGAGGATCTTTATCCCAGCAAAACCTTGAGGTTCTTCATCCCAGCAAATCCTTGAGGTTCTCCATTCCCTGCAAAACTTGAGGTTCTTTATTCCCAGCAAAACGTTGAGGTTCTTCATTCCCAGCAAAACGTTGAGTGTATTCATTCCCAGCAAAACGTTGAGTATATTCATTCCCAGCAAAACCTTGAGGTTCTTCATTCCCAGCAAAAGGTTCTTCAGACACTGCATACACCCCAGATTCCCCAGCAACTAGAGAGACCTGAGGGTCCCCAGCCTGTGCAAAGACTTGAATCCCTGGTCACTCAGTCACCCAGTGTTTGAATGTGCAGATCATGCAAAGTCCTTCATGTAATGGCGTACGAAAGCAAATTTACGAAGATCTAGTTACCATAAAATATGGTGCCAAAAGATTAAAAAGGGACAATCAAACTGCAGGAAGACAATAATATACAAGCCATAACCTGGGTCAATTTTTCCTTTCCAAATGAAATTAGAAAGAAATAAAGGATATAAAATTTGTAACCAAAATTTTCACACACACACACACACACACACACACACACACACACACACACACACACACACACACACACACACACACACACACACATAACAACAACTACGCACATCTATAACATCTATCTATCTATCTATCTATCTATCTATCTATCTATCTATCTATCTATCTATCTATCTGTCTATCTGTCTAGTTGTCCATCTGTCTTAATGTATGTCTATCTACCTATTTATCTATCTATGTCCATCTGTCTATATTTCTGTCGATCGAGCAACCAATCGATCGATAGATCCATTGATTGATCACTCTCTCTCTCATTCTGTCTGTCTGTCTGTCTGTCTGTCTGTCTGTCTGTCTGTCTGCCTGTCTGTCTGTCTGTCTGTCTGTCTCTTGATAGATAGATAGATAGATAGAGAGAGAGAGAGAGAGAGAGAGAGAGAGAGAGAGAGAGAGAGAGAGAGAGAGAGAGAGTTTAAGATAGGCAATCTATTCATTTCAACGAAGAAGCAGAATGAGTGTATTGCAGTAATTTTTAAAATGTTGCAATCTCTCCATACGCTGTAAACTGTCCGGATAATTGAGCGCTGACACCACGTGAAGGCAAAAGTCTGTACAAATCTAAACTCAAGGTAGAAACGCACACAGACAAACACATACCACAGACAGAGGGGAACTATGGACAGATACCACACTTGAAAAGGCTCACAGCAAAAGGGGAGAGACAATCTGCCTCAAGTTACACCAAAGAAAACCTTAGCAAAAGATTCCTGGACGATTTCAATCCATCCTGTCTTTGTTCGTTCACTGATGATGTCGTGGTTGTTGACACAATCTCACAGCTTCACAACCCATTCTGGCTCAGGGTGGTGGCAGTGACAGTGATGGTGAAGGGATAGATCAAGTGCCTCTTCAGTTCTCACCAGTCACCAATTATTGCTATTGCTGTGGAGTTTTGTGTATGCTCATGAGGGAAGGTTTACGATCTTTCAGTCCTGTGAAATACAAACTGATGACGAACATGCTAGTGTAACGGTATCAGTGAGTTGTATTAATTACAGCTGCACGTGTCTGTTGTGTGTGACTGCGTGAATGAGCTCTATAGAGATCGCAACCATGTTCACATGTGGACACGTACATCATTACTTCCCTGTGGCTGAGACTGGCTGCTGACATACTGAAAGACCAGAACTGGAGTCTGTGAGACGATTTCATTATGTACCATGGCAGTCACAACCACGCCTGGTTTTCACTGGAAAGGTCTTCATGTCCCTGACACTATATAGACGTCAGGATGTCTGGTACAGGACAGAGCTGGACTCTTCAAGTCCAGCTTCTCCATTGAGTGACCATGTCCTCAGCCACGTGCCGCTTACAATGAACAAACACTTCTCTCACAGGTAAACACTGCTGCTGTTGCTGTATTGAACCCACTCTAGCAGACGTAAAACATAGAGAGAAACAATGATGATGATAACAGATCTGACTCACGGCACTAGTCCGGGTCTGTATGTGTGTGAGGATATCATCTGCCAGTCTTAAGGTAAATAGGTTCCCGATCTGTCAGTCATGTACATTATAATTTGTTGATGACGATTTTATGGTCTGTCAGTAACGTAAAGCACAGAGAGAGTTGATGATGAAGTCGTCACAGTCTGTCATATCAAACATGATTTGTAATGCTGGTATGGTGTGACAGTCATGTAAGCTACACATTAGTGATCATGATGTGCGGAGGAGGATGTGATGATGGTGATGATGATGATGATGATGATGATGATGATGATGGTGATGATGATGATGAGGATGATGAGACAACATGCTGTCAGTGCGGTCAACCACAGACTGTTCATAATGATGATGGTGATGATGATGATGATGATGATGATGCAGTGATAATGATGATGATGATGATGATGATGATGATGATGATGATGATGATGATGATCATCATCATCATCATCATCATCATCATCATCATCATTATCGTCATGTTGATGGTGATGGTGATGGTGATGGTGATCATGATGATGATCATGATCATGATCATTATCATCATCATCATCATGATCATGATCATGATCATGATCATGATGTTGATGATGATGGTGATGATGATGATGATGATGATGATGATGATGATGATGATGATGATGATATGACAACACACAGCCGGTTCAGTCAATCAAAGACTGATGATGATGATGATGATGATGATGATGATGATGATGATGATGATGATGAGACAACATGCTGTCAGTGCGGTCAACCACAGACTGTTCATAATGATGATAGTGATGATGATGATGATGATGATGATGATGATGATGATGATGATGTAGTGATAATGATGTTTGATGATGATGATGATGATGATGATGATGATGATGATGATGATGATCATCATCATCATCATCATCATCATCATCATCATCATGGTGATGATCATGATCATGATGTTGATGATGATGGTGGTGGTGGGTGATGATGATGATGATGATGATGATGATGGTGATGATGATGATGAGACAACATGCTGTCAGTGCAGTCAACCACAGACTGTTCATAATGATGATGGTGATGATGATAATGATGATGATGATGATGATGATGATGATGATGATGATGATGATGATGATGATGACGACACGATCATGATGACGATACAACACACTGCCGGCTCAGCCAACCACAGACGGGCGATGGCCAGGTCAGGCAGGTAGATTCATATCTACCTGTTCAGGCCTGTTCTTGGCCCTCAGTGTTCTCATAAACAGGACCTGCAAATTAATGCACGCACACACACACACACACACACACACACACACACACACACACACACACACACACACACACACACATATACATACATACATACATACACACACACGCGCACACACAGATTTCCTGGCTACAAGCATGTATAACAGAATACACCAGAACTCCTGTTTCACTTAGATCTAAACATAAATATCAGCATACTCAAGAAATATGTGTTCATTTACATACAACCATGGATAACAACAGACGTCAGCATTCGCTGCTCGCTTAGATACAAGTTCATTTAGTTTCCAACACAAATGACAGACATGTCACGATGTCAGGTTTATATAGTATAAACACAAATAGCAATAGACGTTAACAGTCTTAATAGACTTCGATGCCACGGCATAAATAACACAGACAGAAAACTTACCTGTGCGCTTTGGTACCAGCATAAATGACAAGAAATTTCAGAAAATGATCAATAGTCATTTGAAGGTTTTACGTTTGCCTCTGTATCAAGCCAGCTGATTAGTGAGATCTAGAACCTTCAATTTCTTTGTGAACATCAAATCTTAGGAAAATCAGCTAGATAAATGTGCTAGTGTTGAATAAACATTCATATGAGAAAGATTCAATGCAGATAAAGAACCGACTGCAAGCTATAATCAAGATACACTGTGATAAGGCAAAAATTCGTCTGAAACAAAACATTCTGCGAAAATAACGATTTTGCCCTCAGGCAATGAATCCACTGAGAGAACCATTTCTGTGACGAACATTCCACCAAAACAAAGATTCTACTAAAAGAACAGTGTAATGTAGAGACAGCACCTCTGCTGAGCAATCTTTCTATTCATACAACCATTCATGTGGCGCACACTCCATTGGGGTGGCCATACGTTGGAGTAAACATTCCATTGAGACAAACCATTCCTGTGGCAAAGATTCCACTGAGACAAACCATTCCTGTGGCAAAGATTCCACTGAGACAACCATTCCTGTGGCAAAGATTCCATTGAGACAACCATTCCTGTGGGCAACGATTCCATCCAGACGTCCATTCCCGTGGCAACGATTCCATTCAGATAACCATTCATGAAGCAAACATTCCATTGAGACAACCATTCTAGTGTCAAAGATTCCATGGAGACAACCATTTCTGTGGCATAGATAACACTCAAAACCATTCATAGAGCAAACGTTCCATTCAGATAGCCGTTCTTGTGGCAAAAATTTTATTGAGACAAGCATTCATATCTCAAAGATTCCGTTGAGACAAACCATTCCTATGCCAAAGATTCCATTGAGGCAACTATTCCAGTGCCAAAGATTCCATTGAGACAACCATTCCTGTGGCAGAGATTCAATTTGAGACAGCCATTCACAGCGCAAGTATTCCGTAGAGGCAACCATTCCTGCAGTAAACATTCTATTGAGACAGCCATTCATAGAGCAAAAATTCCATTAAGATAGCCATTTTTTTTGTGGTAAAGATTCCATCGAGACAAATATTCCTGTGGCATAGATTCCATTGAGACAACCATTCCTGTGGCAAAGATTTCATTGAGGCACCTATTCCAGTGCCAAAAAATTCCATCGAGACAATTATTCCCATGTCAAAGACTTCATTAAAAGAACCATTCCTGCCTGGATCAAAGATGCCATTGAGTCAACCAGTTCTGTGGCAGAAACTCTATAGAGACAACCCTTCCTGTGGCAATGAAACTATTGAGACAGCCATTCACGGAGCAACTATTCCACTGAGGCAACTATTCCTGAGGCAAAGATACAACAGAGTCAACCATCCTGTGGTAAAGATGTCCTTAAAACAACCATTCTCCTGTGGCAAAGATGTCCTTAAAACAACCATTCCTGTGGCAAAGATTTCATTGAGACAACCATTCCTGTGACAAAGATTCCATTGAGACAACCATTGCCTGTGGCAAAGATTCCATTCAGACAACCATTCCTGTGGCAAAGATTCCTTTCAGACAACCATTCCTGTGGCAAAGATTCCATTGAGACAACCATTCCTGTGGCAAAGATTCCACTGAGACAACCATTCCTGTGGCAAAGATTCCATTGAGACAACCATTCCTGTGGCAAAAGATTCCATTGAGACAACCATTCCTGTGGCAAAGATTCCATTGAGACAACCATTCCTGTGGCAAAGATTTCATTGAGACAACCATTCCTGTGGCAAAGATTCCATTGAGACAACCATTCCTGTGGCAAAGATTCCATTGAGACAACCATTCCTGTCGCAAAGATTTCATTGAGACAACCATTCCTGTGGCAAAGATTCCATTGAGACAACCATTCCTGTGGCAAAGATTTCATTGAAATATCCATTCGTGGAGCAAAGATTTCATTGTGACAACTATTCCTGTGACGAAGATACCATTGAGATATCCATTCATGTGGCACACCGGCAATCCACAGGGAGCAGTCAATGTCGAGTCGTCAAGAGGCAACCCACCGGAGGAGACACTGCACTGCCGCCGAGTCACTTCAGTGGTGTTCAGTGGCGCCTGTTCTGATCTAACATACGCAGGACACCACCTACTAAGCCCCTACTGACGACAATAATTGCTTAGTCGCGGAGCCGGCGTGAGTGAGCTGTCCCTCCGGAGGGCGCCAACACGTCCGTCCAACGACAGCCCCCATGGACTCGCCGATACCGGTGACCCCGACGGAACCAAACCAAGGCCACAGACGTGGAGAGGACAGGACATCGAACTTGAGGTCCATGAGAGCAGGGCATGAAGGGCCACAGAATTTGAGAGACTTTTTTTTTTTTTATGATGATCGATGAGAATGAGGATGATTAAGATGATGCTACGGATTTCCATTTCGGTCTGAGACTACATGACAGGGCTGTACTTTACGCTTCCTTTCATAATATATCCCGGCGTCAACCAGGCCCGAGAGATACAGGCACCTGCAGTGTTGGTCAGGAAATTTGAGCAAACACTCTCAGAAACGCATCCATTAAGTGGATGAAACTCGACTGTGTGGTCCCAGTCTTCCCAACTGAACCCGCAGCAAACTCAACTCTGGGTAGGAGCCGGTCGGGGCAGAAAAAAACCCACATGACTTCTGACCACGGCGGCTGGTCCCATTGAGACAACTATTCCTGTGGCGAAGATTCCATTGAGACAACCCTTCATGCAGCAAAGATCTCAT
>JADBJO010010932.1:60162-62662 GCA_016801955.1 Conus betulinus
TGTATATTATAAAAATGAAAGGCCCTTCACTAGCTGCATAAGGGAACCATCGCAATTCCTCTCGAAGGCAGATCTATATGTATCACCTGCTCCGAGGGCCTTTCGTCCGCTGGATCGGGACTCATCAGGGAGATACAGCTGAATGGTGTCTGGGCTCTTGGCGTCAAAATAGAGACACCCCCACAGTCCGTAATTCTGTGGTGTTCTCTGTGGTGTGGTATAAATATATATATATATATTTATATATATATAATATATAGTATATATATATATATATCTATATATATATTAACCTGCACTTGTTTTCCCCTACTACTTAATTGTTCAGCATTCTATTGTTTGTTTGGTCACAGTGGGTGATTGCATCTCTTACGAGATCCAAGGAAAGGTTGTTCTGCACAATTCTTAGCCACTGACAATGCTTGGGTTATTGAACAGCAGAGCTGACCACTCAGACTGTTCCATATCTTTTGATCTCCCTTGCATCCTTAAATGGATCCTCAAGCATAGGCTCAAAGATTGTCCCTTACATTTTATACTGTTTGCGTACTGGTTTTTAGTTTTTCAACAACTTTTTTTCCTCTCCACACTTTCGTTTTGTTTAATTTCTACTACCTTTCGCTGGCTGCTTTGGGGGTGCTGTTGGATTCTTTTTCGAACCCTTGGTGGTCGGAAACACCTCGGAATTATGGACTGTGGTGTGTCTCTATCTGACGCCAAGAGCACAGACACAATCAGCCGTGTCTCCCTGATGAGTCCGATCCAGCGGACGAAAGGCCTCGGAGCAGGCGATACATATAGATCTGTCTTCAAGAGGGATTGCGATAGTTTCTCATGCAGCCAGTGAAGGGTTTCATATTTTATGATATACATTTTCCCAGTTACTTCATCTTTATTATTTTTTTTTTTGCTCCTCTCAGTTTCAAATCTTTGCCAAGTCATTACTATAAGAATGGAAGAATTGTTAACCTTGCACTTGTTTCCCCTACTACTTAATTGTGTCAGCATTCTATATATATATATATATATATATATATATGTATATATATATATATATATATATATATATATATATATTAGATAGATAGATAGATAGATAGATAGAACAGACCTAGTATGAATCAACAGAGTTTCCCACATGTGATCAATTGTTCATAATTTGAAGAGAAAACCAATACTTTAAAGGAGCATAGAAGCAGCAACCGTTCTTTTGTCTACTATATAACAAAAAAACAAAACGGTTCTAACAAACAGATTGCAAATGCAGGGGGGTGCAATGGCAGTGGGGGAAAATCTGAAAAAAGGAGATTGTCAAATGTCATTAACTGGACTGGAAGCAGTTATGACCTGCGAAATGATAACCAGCTCAAGCAAAGCCCATTTCTGGAGAGAAAAAAAAGAGTCACACCGTGTCGACTTGCTAGTCAAGCAAAGGCGGCTGTTTGAACTACGGCAAGTTGACAGCGTGCAGCCTGAGGTACAGAGAGGTCACAGGTGATGACTTTCTCTCTGTGTTCTCTGTGTGTACCACCTTTTACCTCCTTCCACCCCCCCCTCACTCCTTGTCCTTGTTTGGTCCCCTTTCATAGCAGGTGGGACTGGACTCACAACAGGCAGGTGCCCCACATCATCTTTCAGCATCAAGAACAAAGAAAAAAAAATGTTGGCACTATATATTTCTAGAGAGAAAAAAAAAAAATCCACTTATGCCAGTGGTCCCTACAAAAACATGGTTCATATTTCCTGGTGTTCCCCTATCAATGTGTATTCCCATACCTGGTTTTTGTTATAGTACCCTAGTGATTGTTATTGCTGCTATTGTTCTGTTATTATTAATCCGTACAACAAACACTGATGCATATGTCTAGTTTTACCTCCCTTCCAAGCATCTGTTTGACACTTAGTGTCAGTGGCACAGGGCAGAATCCATCCACGGCGCCACACCCCAGATGAATGAAGACCAGGACAATGACCAGGGACGATGGCAATGACCACTGCCAGCGTGATGCCCAATGCTACTCCAACGTTCACAGAAGATCCGTCTTCAGGATGTACATTGCTCGCTGAAAACAGATTTATGTTTAATGATTTTCATGATAGATGCGTGTGTGTGTGTGTGTGTGTGTGTGTGTGTGTGTGTGTGTGTTGTGTGTGTGTGTGTGTGTAAAAGCCATCTCTCATTTAGGTAAAACAAAAAGAGAACACACAGGTAAATGTATAATTATGTGCACACACTAACATTTATAGAAATCGATGTGTGCTTATTTTGCCATCTATTCAGTTCACAAAAGAAGTCACATCTTTGTGAGGGAAAAGTACAAGGTGGCTGCTACGAAAAACTGTAAACAATCAAACTGGCTGGGGGGGGGGGGGGGGGGGGGGGGGGGGGGGGGGGGGGGGGGGGGGGGGGGGGGGGGGGGGGTTGAGTATAACTTATATTCCGATTAGAATAGTTGATGTGTCCTCTACCTGTCTGAAAATTGATAGTATCTGAGCCAGG
>JADBJO010010933.1:0-2500 GCA_016801955.1 Conus betulinus
TCACATGATCAGATCGGGAATCTTGAATGTATCTCTTCGGTGAAAGACACTTGTTCACAACGCACCTCGTAGTGTCCAGAGATGTTGAGGACCCAAAGTATGACAGCGATGAAAATTTCCCACTTTGACCATTGCCAGCGACAGGCCGGTGTTTTCCTTCTTCCTCACCCTGTACAACCTGTAGGGTTACTGTCTGCACAGAGAGAGAGAGAGAGAGAGTGGAGAGAGAGAGAGAGAGAGAGAGAGAGAGAGAGAGCCAAGAGACGAGTGAGGGAGACGAGAGGAGAGACGAGGGGTGTTATGAAGTGTGTGTGTGTGTGTGTGTGTGTGTGGGTGTGTGTGTGGTGTGTGTGTGTGTGCTGGGGATGGATAGGTCGGAGGGGGGACATCAACGTCTCGCGTCGGGTTCATATGCATACCGGTGGTAGGGAAGACCACACGAGAAAGCGAAAAAAGACACCTGAACCCCGCCAGCTCGGCTGCCGAGTTTGGTTTACATGTGGAGAGAGGTAATGTGACTGCAGTCTGAAGTTTATGCCGAATTGATGTGCATGCGGACTGGTTTGCAATGACAAATCATTAAAGGTTTTCATAAGGAACAAGGAAATGCGGTTTTAAGCGGTCAGATCAGGACTTATTTTATGAGCAAAATTTGTTGTTTCTAAATAAACTAAAATGTTCATGAAGGGTTGTGCAAGTAATTATTGCCCCCCCAGTGTGTGTGTGTGTGTGTGTGTGTGTGTGTGTGTGTGTGTGTGTGCGAGCGAGCGAGCGCGCGCGCGCGCGGTGTGTGTACGTGCGTACGTGCGTGCGTACGTATGCATGAGCATATGTGAATGCATGTGTATGCTGGCTCGCGTGCACGCTTGCGTGCATGTGATTCTGTCGTTTCCTCTTGCCTTTCTAGGTCGGTATCGCGCCTTCTGTGTGTCTACCTTTCTGTGTGTGTCTCTCTGTTCTGTCTGCATGCATCGCTCCAAAGTGTCCACTCATGTCACTGTAACGTAACTGTTGTGGTTACTGAGATCAAAACATCTGCCTGCCCCCTTCTTCCAACAGATTGTTTTCTACTCGTGACGGGTGTGAAGGCTGACTGCAATGCAACATCATGTTTTTATAGCGATACACTTTTGAGAGAGAGAGAGAGAGAGAGAGAGAGAGAGGTGCTCAGTGAGTGCGCGCGCATGCATGTGTGTGTGTGTGTGTGTGTGTGTGTGTGTGTGTGTGTGTGTGTATATATGCGCGCGCGCGCGCGCGCGCGCGCGCGCGCGTGTGTGTGTGTGTGTGTGTGTGTGTGTGTGTGTGTGTGTGTGTGTGTGACTCAAACGAAGTTTGTCTCGCTTGTCTGATGGCGTGTGTATATTATTTAGTCCTTAGTTACGCGGTATGCGTTAGGTTATGGCTGATCTCGTCTTTCTTTTTTTATCATTTCTTTTATCATCCTCGTCATCATTGTCATCGTCAGCAGCGGCAGCATGATTGTCATTATTTCACTTTTTCTCTTTTTTTTAATGTATAAAATGGTTTCAACGCATTATTCTCGATGTTGTTAGCATCCAGCTTCCCCCCTGTCACTGCTGCAGTATCATCATCATCGCCATTATTGTGGTCTTTACCGTCTTTGATAGGATGGGAGCCTGGTGGTGGTAGGGGACGAGGAGGGCGGGGAGGGTGGGGGGGAGTAAGACATATGTGCAGGGTCCATCAGGGAAGGGCAGACCGTGTTGCGAAGAGAAACGTCAGGTTGGCCGGCTGTTTCAACACCTGCAAATTGAAAAAGGGCCCCCGGGAGAGCTCAGGCCCCCCGCCATGGTCCAGCAGTCTTACGGCACAGTGGATGCGGGGTATTATCCGGATCCGCAACAGTCTTAAAGAATCATTGAAATCGGCACATCGAGTGGGTCTTCTTCTTCTTTTGAATGTGGATCCATGCTTTATTTCGTAAAGTAGAAAATGTCGAAAAGTGCCCAACCTGGCAGTGTGGAAGAAAGAAAACAAAACAAACAAACAAACGTACAAACACAAAACAATACACGACAAAAACACCCGCGCTTTGATCCGGATCCGCACAGAGTTCAGTGGGTTCGTCCGTGGACATTTTCCATCCAGTCTCGTTCAGACTGTTTGCTTGTTTTTGTTGTTTGTTTTTTTTTCTGAAAGTTGCTGACAGACAGACAAAGAAACCATCAGACTCGGACAAAGACCTAACCTCCGTGGTAGAAGCACCTAGCAGGTTGATCTAGGTAAAGCTAACCCTGGACATAGCTGTGTTCCTTGTTGGTAAGCCTGGTGTGCCAGTTTTTTTCCGGTTGGAACATGCCAACAGTATGTTCAGGTTTCGAATGAAAAAAAAAAATGACAGTTCCACCATTTTGTTAGAAAAAAAAAAAAATGATGAAGGTCTATAAACCAGACTCCTGAGATCCAGACGTTATCCCTAGCGCCCCCCCCCCCCCCCCCCCCTCCGCCACGGGCGTAATGAACAGAAGTGTCTGAAGGA